>JACEFZ010024652.1:0-258629 GCA_014155875.1 Cepaea nemoralis | reverse complement strand
CATGTTTTCAGAACTTCGCTTACCCATGGGGCATGGATTCTTGATCCCCGGCCTTTTTAAAAAATTGTAATTTTTTGTGAAGCTAGTGCATCACCCGGGATCAGGAAGTTTAAAATTTTCATTTTTAATTTAAAAAAATTTTTGGGAGAGTTTTTAAAGTTTCTAAATTTGATGCTTAAATGTTTATTTTAGGAGTTTTGAACCCAAATTTTCGACCATGTACAACATATTGGGTAATGGTCACTAACTGCACTAACAGGAACAGAACATTCGATAATATTAAACTGGACAAGTAACATATATATGATCAATTATAGTTGAGGAGGTGTCTGTAACTCTTGTGGGACGATTTATTAGTTGTTTGAAATTGTAAGATAGAATGATATCTTCCCATGTCTGGTTGGATTTAGTAATATCTATGTTAAAGTCACCTAATATCATGACTTCTCTACCTGCTGTTAAACACCCTATCCATCATTGTAGTGAAACAGTCATACCAACTATACACAGCACAGGGATTTTGATATAGGTATCCAATGAGAAATGGTTGCTGGCTGACTGGCTTCACCTCTAACCAAACACATTCTATCTCTTCTATCTCGAGATCACTTCTACGGGAACAGATAGATAGATAGATAGATAGATAGATAGATAGATAGATAGATAGATAGATAGATAGATAGATAGATAGATAGATAGATAGATAGATAGATAGATAGATAGATAGATAGATAGATAGAATAGATAGATAGATAGATAGATAGATAGATAGATAGATAGATAGATAGATAGATAGATAGATAGATAGATAGATAGATAGATAGATAGATAGATAGATAGATAGATAGATAGATAGATAGATAGATAGATAGATAGATAGATAGATAGATAGATAGATAGATAGATAGATAGATAGATAGATAGATAGATAGATAGATAGATAGATAGATAGATAGATAGATAGATAGATAGATAGATAGATAGATAGATAGATAGATAGATAGATAGATAGATAGATAGATAGATAGATAGATAGATAGATAGATAGATAGATAGATAGATAGATAGATAGATAGATAGATAGATAGATAGATAGATAGATAGATAGATAGATAGATAGATAGATAGATAGATATAGTATAGATAGATAGATAGATAGATAGATAGATAGATAGATAGATAGATAGATAGATAGATAGATAGATAGATAGATAGATAGATAGATAGATAGATAGATAGATAGATAGATAGATAGATAGATAGATAGATAGATAGATAGATAGATAGATAGATAGATAGATAGATAGTAGATAGATAGATAGATAGATAGATAGATAGATAGATAGATAGATAGAACGAACGAACGAACGAACGAACGAACGAACAGACTTTATTTTCAAAGGGTAACAAATTGGGCACGCAGGTCCGTCTTACATTCGGCCCTTCTGTCATGGTCTTACTCTTATCTAAATAATGGTTCGGGTTCATACAGGCAACAATACACTGTTCGCTAGGATATAGAACATTTATTGTATGAAGTGTACAGTTGGGCGCAGTGGGTAACAGACCCGCGCTCTTCTTATATTACATATCACAGATAGTTAAACATCAAACTTATAGTTGTCATACAACAATCTAGCACACTATCTAGCCCTAGTATATCTATCACTATCTATGAGTCCCTCTCAGGCAGGCCCTGTTGTCTCTCTCCAGTCCGTTTTTCCTCTGCCGGTCTCCGCGTGTCCTAACTCGACACGGGCGGTAACTCTGTCCGAGTTCCTCGTGGACCCCGCATTAGGCGGGCCACATCAGTGTCCACGGAATCATGGACTTGGTGACCATCTCTTTCGAGAAGGTTCTAGATTACTCGGGTCCTGCTCGACTCAATGGTTTCCCTTGGGCTGGAATTGCAGCCCTTTACTATATGTGCAAGTGAGAGTTTTGAGGTTTGTGTAACGTGCGTGCTGAATGTGTGGTGTAATTCCAAGCGTCACGAGTTGGGATAACCTCAGTCATGTAATACTGCACTGTGTGCAATACCTGACTAGGTATTCCAAGTAGTGGTGCTTAGATGTATCCTAACTGCTAACCTAAGTATATTACCATAACTACTAAATTAACTCTCTACTAAACTAAGTTCTACACATGTATTGACAAATTAGACAAGTCATGCACTTTTACATGGAAGACGCAGACAAATTATAATGAATACGTTTTGCGTACAATTTGTCCGCCAAGTGTATCGTTCTCTCATTTAATCCTTTCAGCAGTCATTCACTCATCTGCCATTCAAAATAGTAATTGGCTAAAATATATATTTAAAGTTGAGGTAAGCGTTATTGCCCTTAGAAAAAATGGGCTAGGCGATATTTGCCTTTAAGAAAATACGTACTTTTGTACGATAAATGAAAAAATAGGTTATAATTTAACTAGAGACACTTGTATAGGACGGTTATTTAGCATATGAATGGTACCGTCTGTAATATTAAAGTAGAATATGTACAAGTTATAGGTTAACACAATTTATATACATCATTAATGGAAATATAATACATATTTAATAGTAAACTAATTAATTAAATAACTCCAACGATGATGTGCGCGTTGACGTCCTTTCGTTCGTGTGTATGGCTGTGTCTTGAGTGTTGTCGATGTTGTTCTGTTTCGGCTGTTTGCAAAGTTTTGTAGCAACAGCAAGTATGGATTGCTCTCACTGTCTCGTATGAAATCTAACACTGTTCAGAGATAGTTCACTGGTTGATATAATTGGTTGAAATACACACAGTTACTGTTTCTTGCTGGAATCGTTCTAGAGCTGAGGCATTTGATGGTATAGTTCTTACAATATAGCTCTTAACGTATGTTTAAGGGTGACGTAATTAACCTAATCACTGAGAGTACTCTAGCAGGTGTAGAGTCACACTGTTATATGTAACGGAATAAAAGTATCACAGTTTATAGTGTGGCTACTGGCCAATGTGATTAGAGTCATTCTACTGGCGCATTTGTTTGCCGTGATAAAAGGTCAGCCACTATGTTCTCGGTGCCCTTAATATGGCGAATTTCGAAGTCAAAGTCTTGAAGTAGAAGACACCATCTTTGTAACCTGTTGTTTTTGGGCGACCCATGGTTCAGTACTAATAATGGTGAACTGTCTGTGAGGACCACAAAATGGCCTCCCAAGAGGAACTTAGATAGTCTCAATATACAGAACAAAAGGCTCAAACACTCCATTCAACTGTGGCATAACGAGTCTCAGCCTTCTTCAGTTTGCGGCTTACGTAGAGGATCGGGTGTCGAACGCCATCCACTTCCTGCATTAAACATCCTCCTATTGCGATAGCGCTCGCATCTGTGGTCAAAATAAAGGGTAAATTTATGTTGGGTAATCGCAAGACTGGTGGATTAGAAAAAATATGTTTCAACCTACACATTGCATCATCTAAGCTGGTACTTTTACAAATTTTTGATGGATGATCTTTAGTTAACATATCAGAAAAGACTGAGGTGAGTTCTGCCCAATGTGGAATAAATTTAGAATAATAGTTAATCAGACCTAGTAAACTTCTAACCTGCTTCTTTGTGGTAGGTACTTCTAGATTAAGGATCTTGGAAACAATTTTATCATCAGTCAACAATTTTCCTTCAGAAATTCTATGACCAAGGAAGTCTATTTGTGTATAGCCTATTTCAACCTTGAAGGTTTGATAGTAAGTCCAAAAAGAGAGATTTGGTGGAAGACTTGTTTAAGGGTGAGTAAGTGAGAAGTCATATCAGAAGAATGGACGCATATATCATCAATATAAGCAACTACGTCATTAATTCCGTGTAATAACAATCTTGTTAGTCCTCACAAATGTGGCCGGTGCGTTCTTCAGGCCAAAAGGAAGATATAGCCATTCGTATAACCCTAGAGGCGTTGCGAATGCTGTTATATGTCTACAAGAAGGGTGTAGAGGAACTTGCCAATATCCTTTCGCTAAATCTGTCTTAGAAAATAAGGATGATTGAGCCATATCTAAAATAAGATCTTCACAACTGTTCATAGGCTCTGCATCTGTTGTTGTTCTGGTATTCAATATTCTATAGTCGATGCACAAGCGGATTGTCTGGTCTTTCTTTTTCACCAAGACAATCGGTGAAGAATATTGAGACATAGATTTTTGAATAATGCCATTCTTCTCTAAATCTAAAATTTCTTTATCTAAATTAGATCTGTAATGGAGAGGAATAGAATATGGTCTACATTTGACCGGTCTCAGATCTGTTAGCACAATTGAATGTGTTATTCTATCAGTGCGTCCAGGTTTGTTGGAAAAGATCGTCTTATAGTCGTCTAGGAGCGTCAAAATGTCCTGTCGCTGTTGTTGTGTCAAAGTGTCAGAGATATGTATGTCCTTTATACTTCCGTCATCAGTCATAATTGGCACAGGGATTTCAGTGTTGTCCATGTCTGTCTGATTTATCACAGATGCTACAGTTTGTAAATTGTCTTCAAGGTCATTGTCGTCGTGGTCGAGATCGATCGTCAATATGTCGTCAACTTTGTCGTTATTGTCAATATCACAGATTGTCGGTAATGTCCATCTGTCTTTGTCATTGTCGTCGTCGTAAGCGTGTGTCGTTAACGATGCTTCGTTTGTCGAGGTGTTATTCCGTTGGGAAATTGTCGTTTCGTCTCCGTCAACAGTTTGTTGCGTCTGTTCATTTGTCTTATTGTCCTGTCTCTCATAGTATGGTTTCAACATATTTACATGTAATAATTTCAATTTTCCATTTACAGAGAATGTAGTAGGGTTATTTCCCTTGACCAGTTTATGACATATATCACAAGATGTACAAAATGATTTAATCTCTTGGTCAAACTTTGGCCCAAAAAAATGGGTTAGGACAATAGCCTTGGTCATTTCGTATCCCATATGACCTCCAAAAGGGGAGTCATGGGCTATTTTTAGCACTTTGTTTCGATGTGCTTGTGGTAAAACAATTTGCTGTGTCGTGGTCTGGTTTGTTGTGTAAAATCTGGTTAAGATGTTATTGTGTAGCCTAAATGTCCACGATGCATGTTTAGTGACTTTTTGTTTAAGTCCTACTAATTTAAAGTATTTTTTTTTTTTTTAAACTTTTATTGAGTGTTAAGAAACATTGCATTTGTATTGTTCGTGTTGTTACAGAGCGTTGCATGTGGAAGTGTAGGTGACATATGCGCAAAATTTTTACAACATTTGTTTCAAGCTATTTACATTTGAAATGGGGGGTAACGAAAAACGAGTACAAACAACAACAAGACGGTAGTATACCATTATTTTCCCTCTGCTAACCTTTCACCTGTCAGCTCCAACCCCACCAATACCATCATCACCACTTGGTAATGAGGGAAATGGCAGTAAAAACTTGTTAGAACCGACCGGTGAAGGCAGCAGCAGCATCAAAAACAACAGTATCGAAAAGGTAGGGGGGGGGGGGGAGGCGGGGGTTGTCAAGGAGTATCCTAGTTTACAATGCAGGAGTGGTAGTTGCTGCATTTATATTGTTTGTGTTGTTACATGCGTACTGTGTGTTCAGTATTTGTGTGCGTGTTTTTACAGAGCGTTGCATGTGGGCGTGTAGGTGACATATGCGCAAAAATTTCAAATATTTTATACATTTAAACATTTCTCCATTGACATTGTTGTAAGGAAATATTTTAAATCAAAAGCGTGATGGTAGCGGGCTGTTATTTTTCCCCTGCCGCCCCGCTCTCCTGTCAGCTCCAAAAACTCCTACCAAGTACCATCACCCTCGATGATGGTAAACATGGCGGTGCAGGACTGAAACAAAACGGTGAGGTTGGCAGCAGAGACAAACATCACAGTATCAAAAGGGTGGGCAAGGGGGATGTGATAGTATATGCGTTTACAAAGCCATATATATTAATAGTGATTACAATGATAATAATGCAAAGTAACAACCAAATACATAAATAATTTCCATAGTGACAAGGAATAAACAGTGCTGAGACTAGTGATAGACTCAATCAATGATAATAAATAAATAATAGTTTTAACATGTGATTTTATGTGCTAAATTGATTAACTTAGGAATGGTGTTTACATGAAATACATCTTATGATAATAATGACAAGGAATAAAAACTACTAAGGGTGATGACAGCAATGCTAATATTAATAAACACAATGGTAGGATTTGTTTGATAAAGATCACATTTTCCAAACATGTGATTCCATTTGCTAAAATGGTTTTCTTAGAAATGGTGTTAAATTATTGCTGGTGCATACAATAACAATTGCATCCTGCTCTGTTTAATAATATAGTAGGTGTAAAAAGGAGTTGGTTCTCTTTTTTTTTCCTCCTTGCTTATTTTTTTTTTTTTTTTTTTTTTACATATTCTTGCAACCTGCAATGTTCAGTAATAGCAGAAGTAAAGGGAGTTGGTTATCTTTTTCTCCTTGTTTATTTATTTATTTTTTTTTCCCTTTGGTCTTATGTGTAAGGGTTTATTCATTTTTTCCCTTCCTCTTTTTTTAAAAACTTATTGTAGAAAGTAAACAAGCATCAATATTAGCACAAATTGTTACAATCTTTACATTTGTGTTTCCCTTGCCACCCTCTCACCAATTTGGTTCCACTCCACCAATGCCCTACCACTCCTCTCTGGGCAATGATGGTAAAGGCAGGATAGATATTTGAACCAAACCGGTGTGCGTATCAGCAAAGGCAGCAACAAAACATGAGCAAGGGGGTGGGGGGCACATGGGAAAGGGATTTTGTTTATTACTAATGATGACAATAATAATAATGACAAGAAGAGACCTACTGAGGGTAATACTAGCCAATATAAAAAAACTAGCAATGGTAATAATGGTTATGAAAATGATAAACTTTTTGCAAATTTGGTTTCCATTTGCTAGGATGATTTTCTTTGGGATGGTGTTAACATAGCATAGCAGTGTACATACACAAGCCAAATATAGTTTTTAATAATAGTTGTAATACAGGGAGTTGGGTTTTTTTTTTTTTTTTTTTTTCCCCCTCATTCCTTCAATCATTTGTGTTTGCACAAATTTATTTCAGTATTATTGATTTGGTAAACATATGTGATTTTGTATTTATTCCTTCAACACTCCCTCACATGATTCAAAAGGGGTGACAAGGAGAAAGGGAAATCTTTACATTTTTGTTTACTTTGCCGCACTCCCACTAATCGCTTTCACTCCAATGCCCCTCCGACCACCTTAATGATGGTACAGGCAGGACAAATGTTTGAACTGACCAGTGGGGGTGGTAGCAAAGGCAACAAAACCTTAAGCAAAATGGGGCACTAGGGGAGATGAAGTTGTAAAATAATAATGATGATATCACTAATACTTATAACCTTTATGATACTAGGGATATTTAGGTAGATACTGAATACAAAGAAAAGGGGGAATCTTTACATGTTTCCCCTCCTCACTATACTCTCCTCAACTGGTTTCACCCCACCAAAAACCCTCATGCCAACTCTTAATGATGGTACAGGCAGGACAAGTGTTTGAACCAACCAGTTGGGGTAGCAGCAAGGGTAACAACACATAAGCAACAGGGGGCGCAGGGGAGATGAAGTTGTAAAATAATAGTGATGATATCAATAATACTTGTAAAATCAATGATACTAAGGATAATGGGGTAAGTATTGACTGCAGGGATAGGGGAAAGTCTTTACATGTTGTTCCCTCTCTACTCTCCCACCGATTGGTTTCAATCACCAATGTCCCCATGACCACTAATGATGGTACAGGCAGGGCAAATGTTTGAAACAAACTAGTGGGGGTGGTAGCAAAAGCAAACAAACATTTAATAAAGGGAGGGGGGGGGGACATAGGGGATGAAGTTGTAAAATAATAAAGGTGATAACATTAATACTTATTAAATTAATGATACTAAGGATAAAAGGGGTTGGGTAATGATAGTAAAAAGTAAAAATTGATAATGATAATAGTAATAATAATAATGATAATAATAATGAAAACAATAATAATGATAAAATAAAATACTATAATAGATATGTGATTTCCTTTACTAAAATGATAATCTTAGTTGTGGTGGTAGTTTAGCACAACAAATTCATTTGTATCAAACATTTCATAATTTGTACCTTGGAAAGGGAGGAGTTAAGTTTTCTTTTCTCTTTTTCCCTTTTTCCCCTTATCTATAAGGGTGATTTACATAAGGGATTTTCCATTGGTCTTTTGACCATATGAGATCTTTTTAATCGTTCACTCCCAGTTTCTTTTTTCTTTCTCTCACTCATGTATACCAAAATCACCACAAAAATTTCCAGAGTTGGTATACCATTTATACCAACTCTGGAAAGAGTTGTGATATTTTGTGCGTGAACATAAATGATATTAAGTGTGTGTTATATGTGCGGTGTTTGTATCTGGCTGAGTTTCTACATGTCCATATGAGCTGTCTATAGTAAGAAAGAGCTGTCAGTAGTTTTGTATGTGTGTCTTTTGCTGATTTTGGTATAATGTTGAGAAAAATTGCTTTATATATGTCAGTTTGTTTGCCTGTGTGTGTTTGTATGAGGTGTTGGAGTGTTGCGCGTATGGCTGTGATTGTTGGACATGTATAATAAATGTGTTCCTCTGTCTCTGTTGTGTTATTTCTACATAGCTGGCACTGTGATATTTGTTTGTATTTGTATGCTTCTGTCTGTGTTGTCGGTGTCATATTGTATAACAGTCTATATGTGATCTCTCTAGCTTTTGGTGTTATGTGTTTGTTGTGTAGGTTTGAAAAGGTGCATGTGAAGTCAGACATGAAGTATTTGTGTCCTCTTTTAATCCTAAGTTTGAGTGATGGTGCTTGCTCTCTAACTAAATGTTTGTATATTTTGTGTGTTGTTTGCTGTATTAACTGTTCATGTCCTTGTATTGCCTGTATGCATGTCTGGTAGAATGTTGGCAGTGTTCCCTGGTAGTGTGCAGTTGCATTGTTAAGAGGTGTGAGGTGTTTTATGTTGTGTGCTATATAATATAAAGCTAATCTATGTTGTTCTGGATGTCTGATGATTTTACCTATGTGACTGATTCTAAGTGACAGTATTTTTGTGTGGATGTCCTGTAGTCCAATTCCCCCCTGTAGTTTGTCCTGCATGAGTGTTTTGTGATGTATGCTGTGTATTGTATTGGTGAAGATGAAGCGTCTGATTTGTATGTTTATGTCTGTGACGGTCTGTTTGGGAGGGTTTAGTACTGTCGCTAAGTATAATATTTTGGGTATTATGTATGTGTTGACTATTGTGCTTCTACCAAATATTGTGGATGTTTTGTACCTATACCTGTGTAACATGTCTGTGATCTGTTCAGTCAATGAGTGCCATGTCTGTTTGTGTGTTTTTGTGGGATCACATGGGAATGTGATCCCATACAGCTTCATGGTGCCTGTGTGTCTCAGGTCTGGAGGGAAATCAGACTTTTGTTTCCACTTTCCTAGTCCCATTATCTGTGATTTCTGTATATTTACTTTGGCTCCACTGCCTTTTCCAAAATGGGTAAAGGTGTGGAGTATGTTCCTTATTGAGATGTTGCTAGTGGGGAAGAAGGCAGTGTCATCTGCATAAGCGACAAGCTTCTGCTCTCCTATCCCATGTAGGAAGGTTCCTTTAATACTAGTGTCTTGTCTTATCTTTTCTAGTAAAGGCTCTAAGGTGAGCACGTACAGTAGTGGTGATAAGGGACATCCCTGTCTTACAGATCTAGTGAGCCTGAAGCTATCTGTCAGTGAGTGGTTCACCAACACTTTGCTCTCAGGGTTTTTGTACAAGATCTGTATCCACTGCCTGTAGTACTCTCCTATGTTGCAGTGTTCTAGTGTCCTATGCAGGTAAGTATGGGAAATTCTGTCGAAAGCCTTCTCTTGATCCAAGGACAAGATGGAGGATGGACAATCTTTCCTATGTGTGTAGTTAATAATGTCTCTAATGAGATGGTTGTGGCTGTGTATATTTCTGTCTTTGACACTGCACTGTTGGTCGGGGTGTATGAGTGTAGGCATGAAGGGTTTGAGTTTGTTGGTGAGTGATTTGGCGAGTATCTTGTAGTCTGTGTTGAGTAAGGAAATTGGTCTGTAGTTTTTCAGTTGTGTTTTGTCGGTGTTGTCTTTGCTTATGAGTGTGATGTAGGACATGTTAAAGCTTTCAGGTAATTGTTGTTTGTCAAAGGCTTCCTGATAGACTTTGAGGAGAAGATTGCCTAGGATAGGAAAGAAATGTTGGTAGAATTCTACTGTCAAACCGTCTGGTCCTGGAGTTTTGTCTTTGTTTAGTGTGCTCAGTGTCTGTGTTATGTCTGCCAGTGTCAGCTCTGTGTCCAGTGTTTCTCTGTCTGTGTCAGGTAATTTCTTTGTGTACTGTAGGAAGTTGTCTTGTATCTGTGTGTCTACTGCCTCTGCTGTGAATAGATGTTTGTAGTGTTGCTGGAAAGCGGTCCCTATGTGTAGTGTTTCTGTCTGCATGTTTCCCTGCATGTCTGATATTTGGCTTATTTGTCTCCTATGCTGTATATTCTGCTCTATTGCCATGTATTGTCTACTTGCTGACTCTTGTGTAATAGTGTTGAGCTTTGTTCTGAGAAGAGCACCCAAATATCTGTGTTGTTGGTGGTCTTCTAGCTGTGCTTCAAGTGTGTGTAAATGAAGTGCATCTCTGTCTGTCTGTTTTGTTAGTCGTATGGCTGTCTGTATAATGCGCTCCTGTGTTATTCTGTCTTTGTGAATCATGGTTGCTAAATGTTGTGTTCTGCTTCGTATCGTGCTTTTTAGCAAGTCCCAGTATTGTGTGATGTTCTCAGTCGGTATATTGTCTGTGTATGTGTGTATGAGCTGTGTCATATATTGTACATATCCTGCGTGTTTCAGAAGTGTACAATTGAACTTCCAGTGTGGTGACCGTTTGTGCGGCTGCGTGTCTGTGCTGTTTGGGCTAATGTGTACAAGTGTACCTTTGTGATCTGTGAAGTCTAGTGTTTCTCGTAGGTGTTGGGTTTTTAATATGTGGTGTGTTGCGGGTGTGTAGAATCTGTCTAATCTGGATGATCTGTTGTGTGCTTTGTTTGTGTATGTCGTTTCTCTGCTGTCGGGGTGTGTTTGCCTGAATGCGTCTGTGAGGTTGTGTGTGTCGATGATGTTTAGCAGTGTGTCTAGTTGATGTATGCTGTCCTTGCCGGTCCTTCTCAGCTGTGTTCTCACTTCACCTCCTACCACATCCATTCCTTCAAGAACACAGTTGAAATCACCGGCAAGAACAATATTTTGTCCCCTGTATGTCTGTGTTAATAAATCGTCTAACTGTTCATAAAATTGTGGTTGATAATTGTAGTTTGGTGGTGCGTGTATGTTAACAATAGCGTACGTGTGTGCTTCGTTTTTGACCTCAACTGTAGAAATCCTACCATGTGGGTCTCTGTGTGACCTAAAAATGGTCCATGTGTCGGAAATTTGTAGGATCGCTGTCCCTGACCCTGTGTTGTTTTCTGCCAAACTGAATGACGAATTTTTTAAACCTAGCCGTGTTACCAATTCAGCTGCTTCGAAATCTGTTTGAATATTTGTTTCTTGTAATAACAGAAAATCCGGCTTGTATTTGTGTATGAGAATGACTATTTGTTTTAATTTCATTCTCATACCACGAATATTTAAGCTAAGTAAACATAAATCGTCAGCCATTTTAAAAATTAAAAATAAAACAACATGATGGTTAAGTTTAAGTGATTACCTTTAGTAGTAGTAATTAATTTCCTGTAGTAATTTAATTCTGGGTTGTGTCTTCGGGTTTGATGGTATGTTTGTAGTTTCCGTTTTCCTCGTGGTCTTCGTCGGTGTCTTCGTCAGTGTTTATAAAAAGTGGTCCTTCGTTGTCGCTGTTTTCATCTTGTTTTGTGGCAGCTTTCTTGTATGGTTTGGAAGGAGAGGGGGAAAGTCTTCCTTCCTCTTCTCTCATGTCTTTGTTGCCTGAAGAATTTCTCCTCTCTGCCCTCTGTCTTTTTCTGCCGTAGAGGACGGTTTGGAAATCTTCGTCGTTGGTTTCTTCTGAAACTGTTTTTGCTTGAGTTTCTGCGTCTGTCTCCGTGGTCACCGGTCCGCCAGCTACCTCGACGTCATCTTGGGCGGCGTTGTCCTCGTCTGGCCTCGTGGTTTCTTTTTGGCCGGCTGTCTCGGCGACATCTTGTTTTTTGTTGTTCGGAATTGTTTGAGGTTTTCCCCCGAGTGAGGGGAAATCTTCTTGTGATCTTTCAATTGGTTGTGTGATATTTATATTGTCTTTCTTCTGCCTCCGGCTCGGGCATTTGTTGGCCCAGTGTGAGTCCAGGCCACAAGTAGGGCATTCGGTGCGACGACCCACTATTGTGAACATAATACGGTGGTCTCCTGTGATTTTCCCAGGAGCTGTAATCTTGGCGTAATGAGGTATTGGTTTTTTGGGGGTACAAAGAACTCCCCATTTTCCGCCACCGTACTTGATGCGGAATACTTCCGCATTTTCGTCACCCATTGTCTGTGTTACGATGAACTTGACTCCCTCTGGAGGAATCGTGTTTGGGAGCCAGTGGATCGTCACCCGTTCTCGTTCCTTTTCAAAGTGTTCAATCGACACTTCGAGTCCCTCGGTCGGCAGTTTTATCTTTTTGCCATGCAGGCCTTTGTAAACTGCCACATGGGCAGCTTGGGTCAGATTTACAAACCACCGCGTGGGTGTCTCATATCTGTAGATGTCTGCTACTCCGCCAGCAGGCACCCCGCATGGGCCGAGCAACGTGCTGGCAATTAAATGGGGCGTGCCTTTGGCCGCCGCGCCAGGTCCGGAAATAGTGAGAGCCAACGTACCTTTTTTATGAAGCGGTGTCCCCTCTAGAAAACGGTCGATGTCCACAGATTCCATGTTGTTGAATGAAGCCATATCTGCTGTTGATGAAGTTCCGGAAATATCACCACAATGAAAAATCTAAAAGGCGAAAGATTTATTCGTTTGTGATATGGTGCAAGTGTTTTATCTGCTTTTTGTTCATTACCAAAAGTGATGTTAGTTGAGTTTGGCGCTACTATTTCTAATGATTCCTGCAGTTGGTCGGTGTTGGTTTTGTGGATTGTCTGTCGTGTTATTGCGTTTGTGTGTTGTGTGTTTTGTTGCACATTTACAGGTTCGGTACTTAGTAGTTTGGTAGCATCCTCAATTCGAGGTTTTAATTCGGTCGTATCGTTTCTTGATTCGACCGCCCCTGCATTGTACACCTCGGTAAATTTTTCCTGAATTACCTCAGTGGTTGTCTCCCTTGGTATTTTGGCAGTTTGAGACAAGCAAGAATGGTGTTTCTCTTTTGTGTCGCTATTTCTGTGGTGGATACCGTGTTTTTGCTCCCACCTTTTGATTTCTCTTTCAGAGCATGGATGTATGTTGGTTAAATTACCAAGTATAATATCCGCGACGGGATTTTCAAGGATAGCACACAATACTCGCCCAGATATGAAAGGTGTTTGAATTTCGACCAAAGCAAGGGGGTATTTCTCTGTCGTACCTGAGAATGTGCGACACGTCACATGTTTGTCTGTGTAGTCTTTAGCGTCTATTAATGTTTTCCTAACCCCACAGAGCGTTGCGCCGGAATCACGAATTAACGTGCACTTTTTGTTGTTAACAAACCCTGTATAAAAAACTAGCTTGCCTGTAGATGATAAGGCAGCGTTAGCTGTTTCATTTGCAATTGGGACTATGTGACCACAATGTAGTGTAGTGTCAAGTTGGAACTTCGTACAGGTGTTGCACTTACTGTCTGTTATGGTGTTTATGATGTGTACAGCATTCCCAAGCTCGCTTTCATTGTCGTGTTGATTGTCACATTCATTTAGTGACTCAAGCTCTTCGTCAGACGACGTTTCTACTAATGCCGCATTGGCTTGTCTCAATAATTTTCGGCCTTCACAATCCTTATTATAGTGACCCCAGCTATTGCAGAAATAACATTTAATTGCTCTGTGGTAAGCCATGCGTTTAGCTGTTTGCTTCTCCACCATCTTTTTGAGGTGTTCAGGGTAGGTGGGTGATTTGTCACACATCCCGTAACTGTCGTGATGAAAATTGCAATATTGGCATCTTACTACTTTACCGACATTGGATCGTGGTTTAAATCTACTCTGTGATTGTTTGGAGTATTTGGTGTTCACTACTGCAGCTGCTGTATCATTGTGACTTATGTTATGCTGAAAAATATCCCTATTTGCTGTGAAAAATGCATTCCCCTTCGCCTCGATTTCCTGAATGCTCTTACAGTCCATTTGTTTTAAGAACTTGGCAAAAGGTGTGGGGATGGTGCTAACTATTTTATCTATTATAATAAGCTCCTTAAGTTTATCATGGCTATTGTTGGTTTTAGCCGAGTTAATCCATTTTGTGCATATGTCTTGGACTGTACTGACGTAATCTATAAAGGTTTGGTTTGGTTGTGGAGATAATTTGGCAAATTGTTGTTGGTAACCTGCAGTGTCTAAAGAAAAATGTTGGAGAATGCGTTGTTTTAGGTACTCATAGTCTTTTCGCATTTCTTGTTAACCCTCTGTTATATAGGGGTTATTTGTCTGGGTACCATTTCGGGTACTATGAGAAGGGCGAGTTGTCAATACAACTACTAAAACGCCACGTAACTTCGGTCTGATAAGCATATTTAAGCACACGAGAGACAGGGATCTCTGCACCAAATCAGAGAAGTGTTGTATGGTAGAATACATGAGTTTTTAGTGCTAATAGGTAGGTTACCAGGTTACTATCCACCAAACTACAAACACCAACTTTATGTGATTCGGTGACAGAATTAGAACAGATCTAATTACCCAACAACAAATCATGTCGGGGGGAGGAGGGATCCTGTCACCGCCTCACGTTCACATATAATAAAGGGCTGCAACTCCAGCCCAAGGGAAACCATTGAGTCTCGCAGGACCCGAGTAATCTAGAACCTTCTCGAAAGAGATGGTCACTAAGTCCATGATTCCGTGGACACTGATGTGGCCCGCCTAATGCGGGGTCCACGAGGAACTCGGACAGAGTTACCGCCCGTGTCGAGTTAGGACACGCGGAGACGGGCAGAGGACAAACGGACTGGAGAGAGACAACAAGGCCTGCCTGAGAGGGACTCATAGATATTCATAGATATACTTAGGCTAGATAGTGTGCTAGATTGTTGTATGACAACTATATGTTGGATGTTTAACTATCTGTGATATGTAATATAAGAGAGCGCGGGTCTGTTTACCCACTGCGCCAACTGTACACTTTACACAATAAATGTTCTATATCCTAGCGAATAGTGTATTGTTGCCTGTATGAACCCGAACCATTATTTAGATAAGAGTAAGACCATGAGGCGGTGACAGCTAGTTTACGTTTTTTTTTTTTTTCATATCCCTTACAGGACTTTGCAGTCAACATCAGCATTTTTTTTAGCTGCTGTTGATGTACTAGGCAAGATTACGCTCAGTAGTTTGCCATTGCTTTCTGAGCGACCGGCTTATATACCCCGTAAGTTATCAATGCGGCGAGAACCGCTACTGATTCTCGTCCAGGTCACGTTACTCTCGAGAATATACGGGATTACGGAGAAAGTTTACTAGACATTTGTAAATAAGCGAGTCCGCCATTGCGGTTTTATTTTCTTGACAGTGAATATACTGGTCAGCATGGCCGAATGGACAAAAGCGCACGCTCTTAAACTTCCGGCATGCCAAGACAGTGGGGTCAACCGGTCAGTTGGACAAGAATGGTGACTTCTCGTCCTTGACTTAGGGACGTAAATTAAAAGTATGTCTGAAGTCGGAGTGGGTTCGCCTGATAGCGAGGGACACTGGTAATAGAGAAAGCTAATCCACACACATTTTCCAGTGCTACTAGAGGAGTAGTGTGTATGGACTACGCTCTTGTTCAAAGCGTTAGAAAAAGAATGGTCAGTAATCGTAGCCATTGTCTCTATAAAGATATCCTCTGCTTACCGTCGACGACTTAAGACCATAACCAAAAACGGCTATTCTCAAGCTCAGACCGTAACATGCACGCACGGTTTCACAATACTTATTGTTCTCATTTTTCATCTTTCTATTCTTCTCTTCCCCTTTTCATGCATTAATATGTCAATGTAGTGTCTTCGCCGTGATTATCTGTTGTGTTTTGCGTATGTATTTGTTTGCTGATGAATGCTAGTCGCCGCAACAGTAATTAAGAAGATGGTGGTTGTCCATTCAATAATTCTGCCCTTTCCCCAGCCTTTGACAATCACACAAGTTGTGGCCCCTGGCAAGTTATATAACCATCCAATTTGCAAACTGCCAGTCTGGCGTCCCTGAAATGTAAATGGCAATGATAATGCCGTTGACGACGGCAACAAAACGAAGACAATGTTCGCCGTGATAATGAGAAGTTGAAATAATATATGTACATAAGCATTTGGTTCCACGCCGGCTCTGACAGCTCCCGATACCATCTCTCCGCCAGCTCTGCGTATTTATCAACAAGCTCGGCTTGTTTATCAAGAGCATCTGCATTTGTACAAACATCGTGTTGTGTGTGTATGGGCGCATCTGTCCTGGTGCGTGCGCAGCACTCCGACACTTGATCTGTGCAGCTGGTATCAGCGGCCTGGACATGTTATTACAGTCAGTGTATCGTGTTGTCCGCAAGTGGTTTGATATCGCAAGGATAACCTTGCTGCCTGGGTTTGTTTGTGGGAATTTGGTAAACAAGGAGGGGTGCGGGGAAAGTGGTTTTTCGTTTCATGTGTGCTAGGAGTGTTTCTTGGTTAGTTCAGTTACTTGTATATCATTTGCAGGATATTGCAGTCAACCCCAGCATGTTTTGGCTGTTAGTAATTTCTTGGCAAATTTACTTTCAATAGTTTGCCATTTCTTTCTGAATGATCAGTGACATGAGCGAGATAGGCATTCGGATGGCATGAGCGCTGTTGACATGTGTGAGGTGCTAACATGAGCGCACTGTATTGCCATGGAGCGAAATGGGTCACAAATGAGTCGGCAATAAGTTATTGCTGGATGGATTACTTCTGGCGATTCTACTGCCACTGAGCTATTCTGTGTTGCCGATGGATGAGATGATGTTACTCAGTTGCTAACGAATTAGGGCACCTGTAACTGTTGACATAAGTCACTCTACTGTCTCCAGGTAGATAGGGCATATGTAATATTCATGTTCTATTTGCCCCGGAGTTGATTGGTAGTAATACTCTTTCAAACTTCTCTAAATCACCTCGCATATATCAAATAACAGTCAACACTACACTAACAATAACTTCTTCATAACACGACAGCTGCATCTGTTTTCACACGGTGTATTCTGTCTTTCTTTTAAAACACATGTCACATCAATGTCACTAAAACAACAATACTTGCACTCGATCTCTATCTTGTATATCTGTCACTCGAATAATCACTGACGTCGACATTCGTCCACAGGTTCACAAACGCTCAATCTGTACAAACTTGACGGGCAGATTGACCTCTGCCATGTGCCATTCTCCGTCTGACCTCGAACGCGGTCCAGACGTGAATGATGTCTTACGGACCTGTAGTCCGTGCTTGACCTTCGCTCAGGTTACTTCCGGCAGAGTGGTTCACAATCCACTCGATCTTCATGTCTGTCACTGAAATGTGCAAGACTCTAGGTCACCTGCACTTGGTGGTACTTTGACCTACGCCAACTCCATGGCAATCAGCACTCATACCATTGTATGAAATACCAACGCAAGGCGGTCTGCTGCCGAATCGCCCGCAGCTGTGTTTCGCACGCGGTGTGCGGGATTACAAATTACGTCCGTAACCCCTCCGCCACATAGCCGAGGTCTTGGGTAAGTGTATTTAATCAGGGCGAGAGGTAGTTACTTCAGCTGACTCTAACTCATTATGATGTGGCATAAGAGGAGTGCAGGCTGCAGCTTTATGGAGGGAAAGATATAATGTTGAAGAGGAGGAGGAAGAAGAATAGGAGAAGGCAGAGGTGTGATGGAGGCGGATGACTAGGTGGTGTGGTTGGATGTATACATGAATGAAGAAACAATAACCCCACATGTTTAAACAATATGTCGATTACACGTTTCAGGAATAAGACGAAGAGGAGGACTTCAAAACAATGTTTTCCCGTAGTGAATTTGAATAACGAAGACACAAACAATAGATTGCACGATTTATTGCCTGGCATATTTCGCTGCATCTCGTCAGGTACATACTGCAGAAATCACACAACTTACGTGAAATTAACTAGATAAATCCTTAAAGTTGAAATATACACAATTTCGCACAGTAATGTCGATTGTCTACCACGGCAATTTTACGTCTGTTTAGAGGGTGTTGTGCGATACTGGTGTTCTAAATCTACCAGTTTGGCCTTCAGCCACCCGACCGACTCAGCAGAGAGAGGTAGGTGATAACTTGGAGACTTGATCAAACAACATTTCAAACTGTGCTTGCGACTCAACACGATTGATGTGTTTAGGCTTTATGCATAATTTTAATCCGTATGCAAGGGCCTCTGTTTCAATGTTGTTGAGTACGTATGACGATAAGTTCCTCACATACTTCTCTGGATTGTCTAGTACTGACGTTGTTACCTTTTCAGTGCTCAGTGATTTGTTGAGGCGAGCATTCTCTGCGATTTTCACCTTGTTCACTGTTTCTGTACAGAATTTAGTGAACTTCAAGTAGCCATACAAGCTCAATTCTTGGGTGACGTAGTATGCAGAACTGTGTGTGCGCTTCAAGTTGGCCAGCTTGGACTGGGAAGAGGAGGACGACAAATAAGAAGAAGAAGAAGACGAAGAAGAAGAAGAAGAGGATAAGAAGAAGAGGAGGATGAGGACGAGGACGTGGAAAAAGAAGGAGAAGGGAAGATGAGGAAGAAGAAGAGGACGAGTGAGAGGACATTAAAAATATGGAAGTAGAAGAAAAGGAATATGAGGAAGAAGAAGAAAAAGGAGGTTGAGGAAGAAGGAGAAAGTGAGGACGAGAATAGAGAAGAAAAGAAAAACGAAGAAGAAGAAGACAAGGAGAAGGAGGAAGAAGAAAAGGGGGAAAGTAAGAAGAAGAAGAGGACGAGTGATAAAAGGAGGACGAGGAAGAAGAGTAGGTGGTGGGTGTGGATTTTAAATGAATCAGGAAACAATAATTTAAGATTTTATTTAAAAAGAATAATATATCAATAACACTTTTCAAGGAGAAGGAGGGGGGGGGGGGGGGGGGGGGGGAAACGAAAGAGGAGGAGGAGTAGGAAAAAGAAGGAGGAGGAAGAGGTAAGGAGTTGGAAGGTGGAGGATGAGGAGTAGACAGTTATGGCAGTCTAAAACTACCGTTATAACACATTCAAACATGGGACAATATTTCGTGTACGCCAAATATAAGAATTCACCGTGTCGCTTTATTTTATGTTGTTTTAATTCTCTACTTTTAATTCTCTAGGTTTAATCCTCTAATTTTAATTCTCTAGTTAAAATTATATAGTTTTAATTGTCTCTCTTCTTCTTCAATTCTTCGTTATTATTTTCTTAATCTTCTTCTTCTTCGTTCTTTCGCTTGAAATAAATTGTCTATATCTGCACTGTTGTTTACTGACTTTTACCTTTTCCTCCATAATCTAGATAAGTCTCAAGCTGTCTCTTCTCTCTCCTTTACTCAGTGCCATTTATCTAACTCCCTCCCCCCCCCCCCCCCCCCCGCGCTATCTCCACTACTTATAACACTGCTATCCCATAACTCCTACGATTCTCTATTTATCTTCCTGCTCTCACTTTTTCACGTTATTCCCACTTGCGCCCACGCCCTGACTCTCCTCCGTACACGCTAACCCCCCCCCCCCTCCCCCTCAACTTTCCCCGCCTCTAATCTTCTTCTCTCTTTCTTCCCACCTTCGACCGCTCCTCTCCTATCTCTGATGCCCTTTCTCCCTTCCTGTCTCATATCCCTCCTCCCTTCCTGTTTCACCACCCGTCTCCTTCCATACACTCTTTCTCCACGCTACACGGACGGTCTCCTTCTCCCTGTACGTCGTTTCATAATGGCATATTATGTTTATCCGCCAGCATTTATCGCGACTCAGGTTTCGACATCATTGGCTTCGTCAGGCACTGTTACATGGCTGCGCAATTCCCGAGCTTGTCCTGGCCTTGTCGGCGCTCACACTGTATTTTACGGTTGTGTTATCGCCATCACCACCAGCACTACCATTACCATTTTTGCCGCCACTTTCACAAACACCAGGACCACGACCACAACCAGCACTTGCGCATTTACGCTACAACAACCACCACACCCTTAACCATCGTCACTACCACCACCACAACTACAACCATTACCACTACAATACAGCCATTACCACCACAACTACAACCATTACCACAACTAAAACCATCACCACAACTACAGCCGTCACCACAACAACTGCAACCATTACAACAATAACTACAACTATCACCACTACTCTAACAGGGGGGGGGGGGGGGGGGGCTGTACAAAGGGTTGATCTACCTAGGTCAATATACCCCCTACAGTCCCTCTTAAATCTTAAGTGCTAATTTGAGCCATGGATGGTAGTTTGATATGCGCTGGGGAAAACATGTTTATCCCCAGATCAGCAGGCCAGTACTCGTGGGTCAGGTCGTAACACTAATAACAAATCCTAAAAATAAGTAGGAGAGTACAGAGGGTCAAGATGTGTATCATACTAGGCCAGTAGCAGTACTATCAGTACGTGGGAAATGGAGTCAAAAGTTGATTCCCGGTCATTTTCCTGTTAACATTGTCAGAAACATAGTATGTTCCTGAGCATTGCTAAATCAACTTTCTAGAAGAGTCAGATTGCATAAACAACAGTCCAGCTTAAGGGTATTTAAGACGTCCATCGAGTCAGACGCAGTGATGGAAGGTACGGGTGAATAAGAACTCATGGTGTAGGTAAAAGAAGGAAACATGAGAGAGCAATTGAGGATGGGGAGACTGGGAAAAGGGTACGATAAAACTGGTGACAGCAAGGCATGTAGTAAACCAAAAGTACGGAGGACGGAGCACGAACTCCGTATCTCCGACGACGACACCCCCCTTCCCCCGCCTGATCGCCAGGGGACTCAAAAGCTGTACCCGGGAACCGAATGACGAGCCCGAAAACGAATCCGCGACCTTCTGAGCACAAGACAGATGGCTTAACCACTTGGCCTCGTAGACTCCAAGACTATAACGTAGATGAAATGTAACACTTGCCCGCTCTTAGTTGTAATTCATAACCTGGATTGTTAGATATTCAAAGACTCCCAAACTATAAGTTAGTTGTATATCCTTTACACTCAACACCAGCATTTTTTTGGCTGTTTATGATTTCGTGGCAAGTTTACGTTCAGTATTTTGACATTGCTTTCTGGACGACCTACACTCATATCATTTTATGAAAACTAACGCAAGGGAGCCTGCTGCCAAATCTTCCGCAGCTGTGTTTCGAATGCGGTATGATGGATAACGAATTGCCTCCGTAAACCCTTCGCCACAGAGCCGAGGCCAAACTATAACGTAGATGAAATGTAACACTTGACCACGCTTAGTTTTAATTCGTAACTTAGCTTGTGAGGTGTGCGAAGCTGGTTCACATCGCTGAATGGTGCGGTGGACACCCCTCATCTCTGTTTTATCTCCGCCTCTCATCCAGTGGGGGACTGGCTCGGGTGTTAGATTGCCTGACAGTGGGCCCTATAGATACCTGATGAAGCGGGCCCTATGGACACATTATGAAGTGGGCCCTATAGACACCTGATGAAGTGGGCCCTATAGACAGCTGATGAAGTGGGCCCTATAGACAGCTGATGAAGTGGGCCCTATAGACACCTAATGAAGTGGGCCCTATAGACAGCTGATGAAGTGGGCCCTATAGACACCTAATGAAGTGGGCCCTATAGACACCTAATGAAGTGGGCCCTATAGACACCTAATGAAGTGGGCCCTATAGACACCTAATGAAGTGGGCCCTATAGACACCTAATGAAGTGGGCCCTATAGACAGCTGATGAAGTGGGCCCTATAGACAGCTGATGAAGTGGGCCCTATAGACAGCTGATGAAGTGGGCCCTATAGACAGCTGATGAAGTGGACCCTATAGACACCTAATGAAGTGGGCCCTATAGACACCTAATGAAGTGGGCCCTATAGACACCTAATGAAGTGGGCCCTATAGACACCTAATGAAGTGGGCCCTATAGACAGCTGATGAAGTGGGCCCTATAGACAGCTGATGAAGTGGGCCCTATAGACAGCTGATGAAGTGGGCCCTATAGACAGCTGATGAAGTGGACCCTATAAAATGACCTTTTAGTACTGCCAACCAATAACATTAAATTCAACCCGCCACTGTTCACATCTGCTATCATTTGTAGCGCCAAAACCTGAGAGCCAGTGGCAGCAACCTGAGGTCGGCATGGCCGAATGGGTTAGATCGCTTGTTCGTAAACATCCGGTGTTCTGATGTCGAGGTAGCTGGTTCAACCCCTACACCGCCCAGTTGGACTAAAGTGTTGACCTCTCGTCCTTGACTTGGGAACGTAAATTACAAGTCGGAGTGGGGGGGGGGGGGGGGCACTGGAAATAAAGACAGTTAATCCACCCGTAAAAATCAGTCCAGTGCACTAGAAGTAATAACAGGACAACGTTTGAGTTCTAAGCGAGCGAACGTCAAAAAAAAAGAAAAAAAAGAAAGAAAAGTACTCACTTTACGACCGTTCATAGTCTTAACGGCTTTGACACCGCGTCGTATAACCAGGAGCTGTTATAAAACACATAACGGCGGTCTGGAGCAGGGCAGTTCAGAGAGGACACCACTTGAGGAGACAGGTTTATGAGAGTGGCTGTACCGTGGAAGAGATTGCTCTAGAACGTAGGTCGTCTGGTGGCTGCGAACTTGATGTTTTAACGAGACGAGTCTGACATTGATGTAGGTTCAAGGACTGTTAGCAGACGAGTAAGTGTAGGTTGGTGAAATGATTGGCTTGGTGAGCGGGTGCAGCGGCCTGGAATGATTTGAATGGGCGGATGATTGCATGGGTTAATGATTGAGCTGGTGAATTGTTGAACGTGCACCTAGATATGTGAAAATATTCAAGGCACGAATAATTGAATGGGTAGTTGATTGAACTGGTGAATTATTGAATCAACACCTGGATATGTTAAAATGTTGCACGGGTGAATGATTTGACAGGTCAGTGATTGAATGAGTGAATGATTGACTAATTGAATTGGCAAATAATTGAATGGATAGATAATTGCATGGATGAATGATTGAGCGATTGAATGATTGAATGTGTGAGTAATTGAATGGACGAGTATAGGGTGAATGAGTGAAGGGGTGAATGATTGATTGTGCATTTGGATATGTAATATATTGAATGGGTGAATAGTTAAATGGGTCAGTGATTGAATGGGTGAATGGTTGATTGATTCATTCGGTGAGTCGTTGAATGGGGGAGTGATTTACTGATTGAAAAGGCAAATTGGTCAATGTGTAGATGAATGGATGAACGATTGAACGAGCAAATGATTGAATGGGTGGATTATCTAGACGGTTAATGATTGAAGGGATGAGTGATTGAACGGGTAAATGACTGAATGGAAGAATCATAGAATGGACGAATATGCATATGCGAAATATTGAATGATTAAATGGTTGAATGGATGAATGATTGAGTGACGACAGGCTGATTAAGTTAATGATTGAAAATGTGAATGAACATTTGCAATACTGAATGGGTGAGTAATTGGATAGGCTAATGATAAAATGGATGAATAACTGAATTGGGCCATTAATCAATGTATGAATGATTGAATGAGAGAGAAGGGGTGGGGGGGGGGGGGGAGAAAGAGAGAGTGAGAGAGAAAGAAAGCGAGAGAGAGAATGAGAAAAAGAGAGACACAAAGAAACGAATGGAGACGGAGAAAACCTAATCGGATCTTCTCTCCTAAACACAGACAGACAGCTGTAGACAGACAACTGTAGACAGACACCGTAAGGCAGACAACCTTTAGACTCGATGAATGCTATGATCGGAGATGCAAAGAACCGGAGAAGTCGGCCAAATTACCTCTACGCCGGATATTGTTACCTCCCTTATATACAAGTCCCTGGCAGCGATGCTCTCCCGTGTCTTATTATCCCGACTATCACTTTATGTTGTGAAGAAAGTTTCTGCCGGTTCATCTCAGGCGTTCCCGATGTGTTCATGCGATGAGTGAAACAACAACAACAACAACAACAACAACAACAACAATGAGAGAAGTAGAATCGGAAAGCTTTCCTTGAGTGGGACAACTGTAATCGAGTTATTATGCATAGTATACTTTTGCGGGCTGTTGATTTGGCGAGACTCTCGTCTGTTCCACTTTTCACATGGGGCAGTGAGGAGCATTTTGTGTGATATTCACTTGCACAGGAACAGAGTATTATGGGACAACCCTTTGTCGTGCAGTTGGAACCGCGACTAACTAACTAACTAACTAACTAACCAACTAACTAAACTAACTTAACTAACTTAACTAACTAATGTAACTAACATAACTAAACTAAACTAACTGTAATCGACGATGTTCTACAGCAGCAGTAGCAGTAATATCATCGTTATCGGTAACAACAGCAACATCATCAGTATCATCATCAACGATAACAACATGAATAACAACAACAGTTGCAACAACACAAACGACAACAAGAATAACAGTAGCAACAACATCAATTCACAACAACAACAACATCAATGCCAACAACATCAATGCACAACAACAACAACATCAATGCAACTTCAACAACAACAACAACAACAGCAACATCAATGCCAGTTCAACAACAACAACATCAATGCCACTTCAACAACAACAACAACAACATCAATGCCACTTCAACAACAACAACAACATCAATGCCACTTCAACAACAACAACAACATCAATGCCACTTCAACAACAACAACAACAACATCAATGCCACTTCAACAACAACAACAACAACAACATCAATGCCACTTCAACAAAAACAACAACAACATCAATGCCACTTCAACATCAACACCAACATCAATGCCACTTCAACAACAACAACAACAACAACATCAATGCCACTTCAACATCAACAACAACATCAATGACACTTCAACAACAACAACAACATCAATGCCACTTCACCATCAACAACAACATCAATGCCACTTCACCATCAACAACAACATCAATGCCACTTCAACAACAACAACAACAACAACAACAACAACAACAACAACAACAACAACAACAACGCCACTTCAACAACAACAACAACAACATCAATGCCACTTCAACATCAACAACAACATCAATGCCACTTCAACATCAACAACAACATCAATGCCACTTCAACAACAACAACAACAACAACAACAACAACAACAACAACATCAATGCCACTTCAACATCAACAACAACATCAATGCCACTTCAACAACAACAACATCAATGCCACTTCAACAACAACAACAACAACATCAATGCCACTTCAACATCAACAACAACATCAATGCCACTTCAACATCAACAACAACATCAATGCCACTTCAACAGCAGCAGCAACAACAACAACAACATCAATGCCACTTCAACATCAACAACAACATCAATGCCACTTCAACATCAACAATAACAACAACAACAACAACATCAATGCCTCTTCAACATCAACAACAACATCAATACCACTTCAACAACAACAACAACAACAACAGCGCCACTTCAACATCAACAACAACATCAATGCCACTTCAACAACAACAACAACAACACCAACAACAACATCAATGCCCCTTCAACATCAACAACAACAACAATGCCACTTCAACAACAACAACAACATCAACATCAATGCCACTTCAACCACAACAACACCAACAATGCCACTTCAACATCAACAACAACATCAATGCCACTTCAACAACAACAACAACAACATCAATGCCACTTCAACATCAACAACAACATCAATGCCACTTCAACATCAACAACAACATCAATGCCACTTCAACAACAACAACAACAACATCAATGCCACTTCAACATCAACAACAACATCAATGCCACTTCAACATCAACAATAACAACAACAACAACAACATCAATGCCTCTTCAACATCAACAACAACATCAATACCACTTCAACAACAACAACAACAACAACAACAATGCCACTTCAACATCAACAACAACATCAATGCCACTTCAACAACAACAACAACACCAACAACAACATCAATGCCCCTTCAACATCAACAACAACAACAATGCCACTTCAACAACAACAACAACATCAACATCAATGCCACTTCGACCACAACAACACCAACAATGCCACTTCAACATCAACAACAACATCAATGCCACTTCAACATCAACAACAACAATAACAACAACATCAACAACAACAACAACATCAATGCCACTTCAACAACAACAACAACAACAACAACAATAATGCCACTTCAACATCAACAACAACATCAATGCCACTTCAACAACAACAACAACAACAACATCAATGCCACTTCAACAACAACAACATCAATGCCACTTCAACATCAACAACAACATCAATGCCACTTCAACAACAACAACAACAACATCAATGCCACTTCAACAACAACAACAACAACATCAATGCCACTTCAACAACATCAACAATAACAACAACAACAACAACAACCTCAATGCCACTTCAACAACAACAACAACAACAATGCCACTTCAACATCAACAACATCATCAATGCCACTTCAACATCAACAACAACATCAATGCCACTTCAACATCAACAACAACATCAATGCCACTTCAACAACAACATCAATGCCACTTCGACATCAACAACAACATCAATGCCACTTCAACATCAACAACAACATCAATGCCACTTCAACATCAACAACAACATCAATGCCACTTCAACATCAACAACAACATCAATGCCACTTCAACATCAACAACAACATCAATGCCACTTCAACAACAACAACAACAACAACAACATCAATGCCACTTCAACATCAACAACAACATCAATGCCACTTCAACATCAACAACAACATCAATGCCACTTCAACATCAACAACAACATCAATGCCACTTCAACAACAACAACAACAACATCAATGCCACTTCAACATCAACAACAACATCAATGCCACTTCAACAACAACAACAACAACAACATCAATGCCACTTCAACATCAACAACAACATCAATGCCACTTCAACATCAACAACAACATCAATGTCATTTCAACAACAACAACAACAACATCAATGCCACTTCAACAACAACAACATCAATGCCACTTCAACAACAACAACAACAACAACAATGCCACTTCAACATCAACAACAACATCAATGCCACTTCAACATCAACAACAACAACAACAACAACAACAACAACATCAATGCCACTTCAACAACAACAACAACAACATCAATGCCACTTCAACATCAACAACAACATCAATGCCACTTCAACATCAACAACAACATCAATGCCACTTCAACATCAACAACAACATCAATGCCACTTCAAACAACAACAACAACATCAATGCCACTTCAACAACAACAACAACAATGCCACTTCAACATCAACAACAACATCAATGCCACTTCAACATCAACAACAACATCAATGCCACTTCAACATCAACAACATCAATGCCACTTCAACATCAACAACAACATCAATGCCACTTCAACATCAACAACAACAACATCAATGCCACTTCAACATCAACAACAACATCAATGCCACTTCAACAACAACAACATCAATGCCACTTCAACAACAACAACAACAACAACATCAATGCCACTTCAACAACAACAACAGCAACAACAACATCAATGCCACTTCAACATCAACAACAACATCAATGCCACTTCAACATCAACAACAACATCAATGCCACTTCAACAACAACAACAACAACAACAACAACAACAACAACAACAGCAATACCACTTCAATAGTAACGGCAGCAGCAGCAGCAATATCATCATCGACAAATCCATCCATCCATCATATGCCGTGGCAATAAGCGTGGGCGATCATGTTTCGCCATCACACTCGATCACCAGAGTCGTGGATCAGCTGCGTGTTTATGCCTCGACCATCGATGATACCGTGAAACATAATTTTCTTGGCATCGACAAATACAGAAATAGAAACATCAATAACAACAACAATAACGACAGCAGTAACAACTAAATTAACATTATCATCAGAACCAATATTAACAGGAATAATGAAAACAACAATAACAACAGCTATCACGTCACTCATTACATTTTTTTTTTTATAACCGTGTCTGCCAACAAACGCCGGGGTGCCGTCATCGCAACGTGAAAGCTCCCGGCTCCCTGTCGCGCCAGTGGCGCTCGCTGGATGAAATAAACTTTAACCTCTCTAGAGGTAGCAGCTGATGCTCCCGAGATAAACCCCCTCATCACAGCTCGACAACGGCGCCATCCCGAGTACCGCACACGCGCCTCAGAATTGTAGCGCGTTCAATTTCATGAGCTACATGCGGGGGAGGGGGGGGGGGGGGGATGTTCAAGTTCAGGGGATGCCCTGAGGCCATCAACAAATTTGAGATTACAGCCTTTTAAATTATTGATTAGCACTTGGACAAATAGACTGTACTAATGGGCTCCGTGTATTTTCTCCGAGCCGGGGCAGTAGAATGCAGCACGGAAGTCTCATTTCTCCGTCTTTTATCTGCCATTGGGTGGAGGTCAGCGTGATCGAAAGGATAAAAGCGCACAGTGTTAAACTTCCTGTGCGCTGCTGACGGCGGGTTAGTGGGTTCAATCTCTGCACTGCTCAGCTGGAATTAGACGTTGACTTCTTGATCAGATAGCAATGGTAAACTGATGAACGTATAGCTTCCTCCGGCCCAGAAGCTACCGGGATCGATCCCAGGATAGGTAGGGCTAGGTATTTACCAAAATCAATTGGTGTGTAATGATATTAAATGCATCCTCTGCTCTCTTGGGTAATGAGATTGGATTACAAGTCTTCTCAGATAAGGTTGAAAAACAGGAGGGTCCGTATGCAAGTTGTGCACGTTAAACTACCTAAGGCTGTTGGAAATTGTTGGAAGAAGAAGAAGGAGAAGGAGAAGAAGAAAAAGAACGAGAAAAGAAGAGAGAGACTAAGAAGAAGAAGAAGAAAAAGAGAAAGAAGAAAAAGAGAAAGAAGGAGGAGAAAAAGGAGAAGCAGAAGGAAAAGAAGAAGAAGAAGAAGCAGAAGAGTAGAATAAAAAGAAGGACGACGAGAAGAAAAAGAAGAAGAGGAAGAGGAATTTGTATTTTTATTGACACGATATTGATTGCTATCTCTGAAAATCTCATCACGTTTATCCTTTAGAGCAGATTACAACTCTCGTTTCACTTTACACACGATAATATGATAGCTTTGTATGGATGACCAGTATAATATGTGCTCGTGTGTAATGTTACAATGACCTTCAGTCAATCAATCAGGTGCCGTCTCCACAGTGAATATTGGCTGTAATATATCTCCAACACTGTTTGTCTCTCGCCCTGACTGTACATTCTGTGAGATTACTGTTCGCCCATCTCTTGATGTTATCTTCCCACTCGTATCGTTGCCTACCCCATGCTCGCTTGCTGTCAGCCTTTCCCTCGTGTATGGTTTTCATAAGAGTGTTATGTCTTTTAAAGTGGGCGACATGTTTCACTTACCTTGTTTTATTTTATTTTTTTCATTAACTCTCTTTTCCTTCCAAGTTTGTCTAGACCTTCTGTATTTGATTGTTTCTATGAAATACGACATATTCTGCTGTATATCCTCATCTCCAGGGCCTCTATTCCACTTTCAAATTGCTTCTTCAAAATCCAGGTTTCTGCGTCACATAGTAGTGTTGAAAATACATTACATTTGATAACACTACTATATGGCGCGGAAACATCTGATAACACTACTATATGGCGCGGATACATTTGATAACACTACTATATGGCACGGATACATTTGATAACACTACTATATAGCGCGGAAACATCTGGTAACACTACTATATGGCGCGGATACATTTGATAACACTACTATATGGCGCGGATACATTTGATAACACTACTATATGGCTCGGAAACATCTGGTAACACTACTATATGGCGCGGAAACATCTGATAACACTACTATATGGCGCGGAAACATCTGATAACACTACTATATGGCTCAGATACATTTGATAACACTACTATATAGCGCGGAAACATCTGATAACACTACTATATGGCGCGGATACATTTGATAACACTACTATATGGCGCGGATACATTTGATAACACTACTATATGGCGCGGATACATTTGATAACACTACTATATGGCGCGGAAACATTTGATAACACTACTATATGGCGCGGAAACATCTGATAACACTACTATATGGAGCGGAAACATCTGATAACACTACTATATGGCGCGGAAACATCTGATAACACTACTATATGGCGCGGAAACATTAAATAACACTACTATATGGCTCGGATACATTTGATAACACTACTATATGGCTCGGATACATTTGATAACACTACTATATAGCTCGGAAACATTTGATAACACTACTATATGGCTCGGATACATTTGATAACACTACTATATGGCTCGGATACATTTGATAACACTACTATATGGCTCGGATACATTTGATAACACTACTATATAGCGCGGAAACATTTGATAACACTGCTATATGGCGCGGATACATTAAATAACACTTCTATATGGCTCGGATACATTTGATAACACTACTATATGGCGCGGATACATTTGATAACACTACTATATGGCTTGGATACATTTGATAACACTACTATATAGCGCGGAAACATTTGATAACACTGCTATATGGCGTGGATACATTTGATAACTACTATATGGCGCGGAAACATCTGATAACACTACTATATGGCGCGGATACATTTGCTAACACTACTATATAGCGCGGAAACATCTGATAACACTACTATATGGCGTGGATACATTTGATAACACTACTATATGGCGTGGATACATTTGATAACACTACTATATAGCGCGGAAACATCTGATAACACTACTATATGGCGCAGAAACATCTGATAACACTACTATATAGCGCGGATACATTTGATAACACTACTATATAGCGCGGAAACATCTGATAACACTACTATATGGCGCGGATACATTTGATAACACTAGTATATAGCGCGGAAACATTTGATAACACTACTATATGGCGCGGATACATTTGATAACACTACTATATGGCGCGGAAACATTAAATAACACTACTATATGGCGCGGATACATTTGATAACACTACTATATGGCGCGGAAACATTTGATAACACTACTATATGGCGCGGATACATTTGATAACACTACTATATAGCGCAGAAACATTAAATAACACTACTATATGGCGCAGATACATTAAATAACACTACTATATGGCGCGGAAACATCTGATAACACTACTATATGGCGCGGATACATTTGATAACACTACTATATAGCGTGGAAATATCTGATAACACTACTATATGGCGCGGAAACATCTGATAACACTAGTATATAGCGCGGAAACATCTGATAACACTACTATATAGCGCGGAAACATCTGATAACACTACTATATAGCGCGGAAACATCTGATAACACTACTATATAGCGCGGAAACATCTGATAACACTACTATATAGTGCGGAAACATCTGGTAACACTACTATATAGCGCGGAAACATCTGATAACACTACTATATAGCGCGGAAACATCTGATAACACTACTATATGGCGCGGAAACATCTGATAACACTACTATATAGCGCGGAAACATCTGATAACACTACTATATAGCGCGGAAACATCTGGTAACACTACTATATAGCGCAGAAACATCTGATAACACTACTATATGGCGCGGAAACATCTGATAACACTACTATATAGCGCGGAAACATCTGATAACACTACTATATTGCGCGGATACATTTGATAACACTACTATATAGCGCGGAAACATCTGATAACACTACTATATGGCGCGGAAACATCTGATAACACTACTCTATAGCGCGGAAACATCTGATAACACTACTATATAGCGCGGAAACATCTGATAACACTACTATATGGCGCGGAAACATCTGATAACACTACTATATAGCGCGGAAACATTTGATAACACTACTAAATGGCGCGGAAACAAAGACTTTAGTATGTCTTATACCATGTGTAGAAAGTCGCTTAAAAGTCGACAGGGTCGATTTCACTGCACCGGCTTTTTATTCCATATGGCTCAGTCTCTTTCCGCAGCGCGGAAAGCGTCGCAAAAAGCACGAACTCCGTAGTTCCAGTCTCTCAGGAGTCTCCGAAAAAATTTACTCATGAACCGAAGGATGCGGCCCGGAATCGAACCCACAACCTTCGGAGCCCGAGGCAGAGGGCTCTACCACTTCGCCACGGAGACTCCACATACCATGTGTTTGATATGATTATTGAAATAGATGGCAGAACGTAAGACGTAGGTCAGCATGGCCGAATGGATAAGAACGCATGTTCTTAAACATCGGTGTGCTGATGCCGAGGTAAGGGGTTCAACCCCTACACGAGACAGTTGGACTAAAATGTTGACCTATCGTCCTTGACTTGGGAGACGTAAATTACAAGTACCTCTAAAGCAGGAGTGGATTCACCTGATGGCGAGGAACACTCCAAATAGGTAAAAGCTAATCCACACGCAAAGTTCATTCCAGCACTACTAGAAGTAGTGTGTATGGACTACGCTTGAGTCCAAAGCGAGCGAGCGCAAAAAAATGTAAGACAAACTTACATGTTAACCCTTATAAATAGTGTATACGTTCACTCCCACTTTCTTTCTCTCACTCTGTCACTCTTCCTATCATTCTGTCTCACTGTGTGTGTGTGTGTGTGTGTGTGTGTGTGTGTGTGTGTGTGTGTGTGTGTGTGTGTGTGTGTGTGTGTGTGTGTGTGTGTGTGTGTGTGTGTGTGTGTGTGTGTGTGTGTGTGTGGTGTGTGTGTGTGTGTGTGTGTGTGTGTGTGTGTGTGTGTGTGTGTGTGTGTGTGTGTGTGTGTGTGTGTGTGTGTGTGTGTGTGTGTGTGTGTGTGTGTGTGTGTGTGTGTGTGTGTGTGTGTGTGTGTGTGTGTGTGTGTGTGTGTGTGTGTGTGTGTGTGTGTGTGTGTGTGTGTGGATATATGACTGGGTGAGTATTTGTGTAAAGGGCGTACCAATGGATAGATGCACGCATGCGTGTGAATATATATATATATATATATATATATATATATATATATATATATATATATATATATATATATATATATATATATATATATATATTCATTCATTCATTAGCATGTCCTTTGCAGAACCTCGCTCTCATAACAACCTTCCGGAAAACCTCTCGATCATAAGCAAGATGTCCCGCGTCTGACACACCCATCTGGAGATCATCCGCCACATCCTGCACCCATCTTCTCTTTGGCCTTCCTCTTCCTCTCTTCCCAGGCATATACCCTTCCATTATTGTTCTCTCCAAACTTTCGTGACGTTTCAAGTGACCAAAATATTTCAATTTTCTTTGTTTTATCGTCTTTAATAGCCAACCTTCTTCAATATTCAACTCTTGAAGTATGGATGCATTTGTTCTTTTCTTTACCCAAGATAATCTTAGAACTCGTCTGTAACATTTATATTCAAAGGCGTTTATGCGCTGTTCAGCTTGTTTAGTAAGTGTCCATGTCTCACAGGCGTATGTTGCAATGGGAAAGATGCATGCTCTTAAAAATCTAATTTTTGTAGTTATGTCTGTCCCACTCCATAATTTATTCAGCTGTTTTAGTCTTTGAAGAGCAATTGATAGTCGCCGTTTAATTTCTTTCATTATGTCACCGTTGTTGGTAATCAATGACCTAAGATATTCAAAATGTTCCACCACCTCCAATTTTTCCCCATTAATGTATATTTCTTTCTCCATAGTAGTTTTATCTGTATGCATTATCTTTGTTTTTGCTATGTTAGGATATAAGTTGTGATTTTCACTATTCAATTGGGTTGAGGCTATTAGGTTTTCTATGCCATTCTGTGTTGTGGATAGTAATACTGTATCATCAGCATATCGAATCTCCGGTATGTCATGACCGCCGATATTTAGGGCATCATATAGCTCCCTGTTTATATAATCTGTTACATTTCTCATTATATTTTCGGCGTACAGGTTAAACAAATATATATATATATATATATATATATATATATATATATATATATATATATATATATATATATATATATATATATATATATATATATATGTGCGTGTACATATAAATGTATATGTATATATGTGTCTGTGTATAGATATGTGTGCGTGGGTGCGTGCGTGCGTGCCTGTCTGTCTGCCTGTCTCATAACGTTGACATATGAATTGTTTCTGTTTAGTGCTTGTCTACGATATTCATTTTACAATGCTTGTTTCTATTTATTTCTGACGTGAATGTAACATTCAAGATAAATAATTGGTGTGCGAAAGATGAGTGATTGGAAAGGCCGAATGTAATACGGGCTTGAGTGCCCAGTTTGTGTATCTTTGAAAATAAAGTTCATTCGTTCGTTCGTTCACACTCTATCAAACGCTCACTTACACGCTCTCTCTCTCTATCAATTTCTCTCTCATACTCCTTTTCTCTCCAACTCTCTTTCACTCATTCTCTCTCCATCTCCTCTGTCTCTCCGTCGGTCGTTTGAAAAAAAAATAATTATGAAACATGTTTAATGTGTTCAGTAACACATAATCCACAATATGAATTGGCTGCATCGTCTAATACAGTCCAAGATTGCCTTCATATCTTCAATCCATAATGATATCTTTATCTTAATCTTTAGCTTTTCTTTCAGACTACGTGGTCATTCCATCCTTCTGTCTACCTGCCTGCCTACTCGCTATCCCATCTTTCGCCTGTCTTTCAATGTTCCTGTCCTTTGGGAGAGTCAATCAACAAACTGTTAGTGTTACATATGCGTCGGTCGTTTCGCCTGCCCACCCCTCTATTCCGCCTTTCACCCTTCTGCCCGCCTGTGTTACAAGTTCCTGTCCATTGCGAGGGTCATTCATTCTATAGACTTAATTGTACAGCCATCTGTGTCGGTAACAAAATAGCACAAATGCCCAGTACTTTAATGGAATCATTCCCAACCTAAGGGAGGCAAGTAGTAATAGAGAAACGTCGCCGGCGCCTAAATTATCGTCCCTTAGACAGCGTTTCCGGTCTGACGACCCAAACAAATGGATCTTTGTCGTGCGACGCATTTCTCCAGTTCGAGTATTGTGATCTTCGGCTGTCAAATGAATCCATGTTTTTCTTGTTGATGACGTATTTTGTGATGTTGGAGGCCGTTGTTATGCCGTTATGTTCATGTAAGGAAAACAGGAAGCAGTGGCTATGATTATGATCTCCTTGTTGCGAACTGATAAACTGCACACCACATATATACATGGTGTTTGTAAAGTCTCACTACACTTTGAATGTAGATCAAATTTGAAAAAAATGAAGTACATGACATCATTAAAAATGTGTTAACAAACGCATTATATTAGTTACAATAGTTACTGCTATTGTCTAAAGCTGTTTTGGGGAAGCTGGAAAGTACCAGTGAAGTACTCATTGTAACAGGTGTTGGAAATGTTCACCACGGGCTTCAAGACATGACTGTACAGGTCTCTTCATATTGTCACATAGCTTTTGCAACGTATCTGTTGATATTTCAGTGTGTATCGACCGCCATTTCGAAATATTTGTTCAACCAAAAAAAAAAAGAATTCTTTCTTCCTTTGAAAATACCATTCTGTTTGGAGTGCAAAGAATAACTCCAGCAGATGATAGCCATTCGCTGCATACTGTTTCACGATGGACTGTGGAGCATATTTTTATGACGTCATGTACTTAATTTTTAAAATCTGTTCTATATACAAAGTGTAGTGAAACTTTACAATCACCTTGTAGGTATCAGGATGTCTTTGATAATATTGGTTGCAGAACAAATCGATACATCATGATTTACTTTTGTCTTCTTTCGACCTCTTGAAATTTTACTATAACTGCAATGTTGTCTCCTGCATGAATTAACTGATTTCATGGCATAATTACATGGCATCCTGAGTTCTGTGGTGTGCCTCCTGGCTGGTTGCCTGCATCTTTAGCATCTTTCATTTGCTGGAGTAGACTGTGGCTGTACCCGAGTTTATGTCTGTCTATCTGCCTGCCTGCCTGCGCGAGCGCGCGTGCTTGCGTGGGGGGGGGGGGAGGCTGAGTAAGACACAAAGAAATAGAAGAAGAGGAAGAGGAGAAGGAACAGAAGAAGTAGAAGAGTTAATTCTCTTACATTGTCGTATTACACCCTAAGTATTTTTCTCATACACCTATTTATCCCCCAAATATACACCACCTCTCCTTCATGGTCCTATATCCCCCTCCCCCAATTAAAAAAACAGAAACAAAACACGGACACTAACATCGCCCGCAAACTGCCTCTCAAATCCCGGGACATATAAAAGTGCACAGGAAAACAACCGGTTAAGAAAATAGCGGGCAACAAAAGCAACGCAATTCAACACTTGTATGGACGCCCCGGATTCAATCAAACACAAGCAAAGAGAAACACAGAGATCGTGGTGAGGGCTTGTATCATCGTGGGAGCCGAGTGAAAAGGATGTTTCGGAATGCCAGAAGTGGTGTCCTGACACAAGCCTAATTGATTTTCATGTTGGAGCCATTTCGCTGCCACGAAATGTCGATGTTTCTTTCTAATGCTCTTTCGCGTGTGCACATCGTGACTTCGGGGAAGAGTTCTTGCTTGGAAAAGAGTTCTCGCATGGCATATAGAATCAGTTTTAACAAATGGATGTGAATCTCGGTCGTCGTCGTCGTCGTCGTCGTCGTCGTCGTCGTCGTCGTCGTCGTCGTCGTCGTCGTCGTCGTCGTCATCATCATCATCATCATGTGTCATATCTTCAGGCGTAGGCGTTCGTGTCTCTTCACAGATCGCGGTCTTTGTTGTTCTGGATCAACTCCGCTGGTGACAGTCTTCCATGCCACTGTCTCAGTCCATCCAGGATCATTTCACTTGGTCTGCCTCTGCCTCTGCCTCTTTTCCTCTTTCTTGATCTTTTCAGTTGTCACGATGTTCCTCTATGCCCCTCTTCTCATCACACCACGAAAGAAAACTGTTTCTCTCTTTCTTATTGTTGTATATAATGTTCTAGCGTTATTAGCTTCTTTCACTCTGGAAGATTAACCCGGTCACCAAATACCCGCAGATGTCGGATGTGTCGGCCTAACGGCGCACGAACGCAACTCTGCTGTAAACAGACACAACGCAATCACACCCGAAAAAACTCCCCGGAGTTTCAATCATTTTTAATTATTCTGGTAATCCAAGTAGTTAGCAACATTCATCTCAGAAACCACATCTCCGTTGCTTCCATGGTCTATCCAATTTGTTTATTTACATTCTAAGAGTCGCTGTCATTAAGCAAAATATGTTCTGAATAGCATTTCAGCACTCTCTTTTTTTACATGATAGTGACTTACTGCATAAGATACTCTTAATTTTCTTAAATGCAGCGTTTGCTTGCCCTATTCTGTTCTTAATCTCTGTTGTGCATCTTCCATGCAATGTTATAATTGGCCCCAAGAATTTAAAAACATCCACTAGTTTAAGCATTTCCCCTTCTATTGTTATTTGACATTTTGGCTGCACCTATTTCTTTGACAGACCCATTGTAATCGGTGACTTCGGACCATCACATTTGGTAGGTCTGATTGTACAGTGGAATAAAGTCTTTCCCTCCCGTAGCGAACGACGAGATCAGGAATTGAACACTTCTCTGATCGCGTCTATTTATTGTCATTGTAACGACCATTACCACAGCGCGCAAAATACTATTAGTAAACAAGCAAACACATGCTCTGACGCCCCAGAGGTGTGGTTTTACATTAGAATGCCGAACATTCAGAGGACAGCCAAAATAAGTTATGTGTATGTTTTGAAGTCTTGTCCGTAATTGTATTCTATTCAGCTACATTTACAGTCCTTGTCCTTGAAAGTTAGAAAAAAGAGTTCTTGCATGTTACATAGAACCAATTTTAACATATGACTGCGAATCTTGGTCAGTTAGTAAACAGGTGAAGGAAATCCAGAGAAGCTGTGGAGATGCAGTTTTATAGAAGAATGCTGAAAATTAATTGGACAGCCAAAATGAGAAATCTGGATATTTTGAGAGAAGCTAAGTCGCAAAGACAACATATCACAAACATCAGAAAGAGGCGGTCATAATTTTTGGGCCACGTTATGAGAAGACAAAAACTGGAACATGTTGTGACAACCGGACAGATTTGTGGAAAGAGAGATAGAGGAAGACAGCGTGAGAAAACTCTTCAGTCTTGTTTTATGGCACGGAAGGGAGTCAACACACGAATTGACCCATGCCATTGGAGAGGGAAATTTGTGGAGAAGCATGATCGCCCTCGCCAGCTGGCAAGGCACTGGATGATGATGCTGAAAGCTGCATTACTTCGTGTTATTTTATATTGTTTACGTTCCCGCAGCTTTACCGCAGTTTCACTAATTATAACCATGCTGTAGCTATGTGAATATGGTATAGACCAAGTCACCAGACTGCTGAACGCAATATATGATACTGGAGATATACCTCCTGAATTATGTCATTCTATACTTATAGCAATCCTGAAGACATCAGGACCCTTGGAAAGTGATCAACTTCGAACAATTAGTATAATGAGCCACATCACGAAGATTCTGCGGAAAATTATCATGCAAAGAGTTAGGAAGAAAATACAACCCGAAATAGGAGACGAACAATGTGGGTTTGTAGAAGGCAAGGGTATAGTAAATGCTGTGTATATACTGAGAACAGTAATTGAACGTTCTATAGAAGTAAACAAAGATCTACACCTTTGCTTTATTGACTACACACACGCTTTTGATAAAGTGAGACATGTCGACATGATAAGGATGCTTGAAGATCTACACATTGATGGAAAAGACCTTAGACTTGTAAAAAACATATATTGGAAACAACAAGCTGCCATCAGAATGGATAACGAAGTAGGTCAATATCAGCCTATTAAAAGAGGTGTGAGGCAGGGGTGTGTAATGTCTCCAGATCTTTTTTCCCTGTACAGTTAAAATATTTTCAGAAATATAGAAGATATGGAAGTAATCAACATTAGGGGATGATGTATCAATAACATTAGATATGCAGATGATACAGTCTTGATAGCAGACAATGAACAAGACCTGCAAAATTTAGTAGGTGCGGTTGTTGCTCACAGTGAACAACTAGGGTTAGATTTGAATAGTAAGAAGACACGGATTATGATCGTCACTGGGAAGCCGGAAATACTAGAATGTGACATACGAGTAAATGGGCATATTCTTAAGCAAGTGAATCGGTACAGTTATCTCGGAACAGTCATAACATCTGATGGGAGATGCCTTGAAAAGATTAGAAAAAGAATTGCCATTGCGAAGGTAGCCTTTTGCAAGATGGAAAAACACATTGACCAATAAAAAGATATCAACTGAAACGAGAAAAAGAGTGTTGAAGTGCTACATAGAACCTATCCTTTTGTATGGATGTGAAGCGTGGAAAGTGAGGAGACAAGCTGAAAAATAGCTGATGGCTGTGGAAATGTGGTTTCTGAGGAAAATGCAAAGAATGCCATGGAAAACCAATGAACAAGTCCTTCAAGAAACAAATGAAGATCGTAAACTGATTAGAGTCATTAGACGTAGACAGTCAACATTTTTGGGCATCTTATGAGAAGAAATGACTTGGAGAACTTGGTGACAAATGGCAAGATCGAAGGGAAGAGACCAAGGGGAAGACCGAGAAGTAAATACCTGGATGGCTTTGCCACGTAGCATAGTCGAGGGCCACGTAGCATGGTCGAGGGCCACGTAGCATGGTCGAGACAGGAACACGGAGCTGATCCACGACTCTGGTGATCGAGTGAGATGGCAAAACATGACCGCCCACGCTTATCGGCATGGCACATGATGGATGATGGTAGCTATGTGTTTTCAACACGTTCTACAATTCAGAGGCTTTGTGCTGTGTATATCTCCATCCCCTGTCTTAAACGGTTTCTAAATCAAAGCGAGAGGTAGCAGTGTGATGGTGGAAATGACCATGTGTTCACATGCGTCCATGGTGGATGAAGGAACATTTGCTGCGCGAGTTGGTCTGGTCGGTCGCGTTCACTGCCGCCGTGGGTTCTGTTTGATATCCCTTATTTGAAGCACAATGTAACAAATTATGTGAAATACAAATAGTTAGGTATATGAAGCTCCTCTGAAAAGATGAGACATACTAAACATGGATACAGTGTGCATACCTTACAACGAACTCCATAAAGGCGAACATAATTGTTTTTCTTCCCCGCGTTTCCATCCTGTTTCAGGATATTGCGGGGAGCATCTTTCAGCTGTATGTTGATTCCTAGGCTAGATTACGCTCATCAGCACGCCACGACTTTCTGAGCGACCGGCTCCATACTCTCATAAGTCACTGGCGCGACTCGAACCGCTTCCAATTCTCGTGCGCTCACGTCGACCACGAGAGTATTCGGGGTTACGGAGAAAGCTGCAAGTCCCTCGAACAGGGAGACATAATTTACGGAGTACATATCCCCAAAAACAAGAGACAATAACAAAATATTTAATAATAAAATAAGTATTCTGGGACACAACAAACGACGTTTCGATTCTATAAATCTTCGTCAGGTACTGGGCAAAACAAACAGATCTAAAGAAAAAAAAACATAAAATTATAAAACAATATTAAAACACAACTCCTTCGTTATCAATAAGGCACACGAGTTTGGTTCAGTTCGGTTTTGAAAGGTGCTCTTTTTCGACGTATACCTAACTGTCTGTCTTTTTTTTTTTTTGTCTTTTTTTTTTTTTTTTAGCATATCCTTTACAGGACTTAGCTGTCAACACCAGCATCTTTCAGCTGTATGTTGATCTCTTGGCAAGATTACGCTCAGTAGTTTGCCATTGCTTTCTGAGCGGCCGGCGCAGTATCCCGCAAGTCACGAGCGGGGGTCGAACCGCCTCAGCTCTCGCTCCGCTACGAGACTCTGCGTGATAAACGGGATTACAGAGAGAAAGTGTTGTAACCCCACAGCCAGAGAGACCGGCGTCTGTTTGTCTACATTGTTAAATCCTGCTGCTGCCATTGCTTCTCTTATGTAACAAACTGTCGTCTATCAAGACGGCCAGGCGCCATTAGTAAATATGTGTTGAAAGAAACACAAAGAGAACTTATCGGAAACATCACTCATAATGTGAACCACATGAAGCATATTGTGACAACTGGCAAGATTTGTGGAAAGAAATATAGAGGAACACAGTGAGAGAAAATTCTTGACAGCATTTTTCATGACACGGAAAGGGGTCAGTACACGATATGGTACGTATTGTAGGAGATGGCAAGTTGTGGAGAAGCATATTAGCTCATGCCAGTCTGCAAGGTATTTGGTGAGCAATAGTTAACGCCTTTGAATATAAATGTTATAGACGAGTTCTAACTAAGAATATCTTGGGGAAAGAAAAGAACAAATGCATCCATACTTCAAGAGTTGAATATTGAGGAGGGTTGGCTATTAAAGACGATAAAACAAAGAAAATTGAAGTATTTTGGTCACTTGAAACGTCACGAAAGTTTGGAGAGAACAATAATGGAAGGGTATATGCCTGGAAAGAGAGGAAGAGGAAGGCCAAAGAGAAGATGGGTGCAGGACGTGGCGGATGATCTCCAAATGGGTATATCGGACGCGGGACATCTTGCTCATGATCGAGAGGTTTTCCGGAAGGTTGTTATGGGAGCGAGGTTCTGCAAAGGACATGCTACTGAATGAATGAATGAATAGCTGTAGTTGTTGTTAGAGCAGCAGCATCAGTGATAGTAGTAGTATTTGCTTCTTGCTACTGCTGCTGCTGCTACTACTACTACTACTACCACCACCACCACTACTAGCAGCAGTAGCAGCAGCAGCAGCAGCAGCAGTAGTAGTAGTAGTAGTAGTAGTAGTAGTAGTAGTAGTAGTAGTAGTAGTAGTAGTAGTAGCAGCAGTAGCAGCAGCAGCAGCAGTAGCAAGAAGAGGAAGCATCAACAGCATATGTAACAGCAGCAAGATTATAAGAAGGGAAGAAAGAAGAAAAGTTAAAGCAATATTTCAACTGTGATTAAAGACACGTGGTCAGACAATGACATGCTGATGTAGGAGCTTAAGATTACCTCCTTCCCCGAGCACCATCTTGGGAATGTATTGATTCCTGGCATGAACTCTCAACTTGGACAGGATGTATCACGGTCCTCCTGAATGATCTAGAAAGGGCCAGGCGGAGATATAAATCAGTCCAATCAGTTCATACGTTACTGTAGGGATTCTGGCTTGACGTCCACTCGCTATCGTGTCATCATCCATCGCTGGGGAGATTGGTGTTGTCCTCTGTCACCTGGCCTTTCTGGGAGGCTGATCAAAACTGATTATCTACAGTCTGTGCCTGGTCCAGTCTTGTTCCTCCTTCTCCCCCCTCTTCTTCTTCTTCTTCTTCTTCTTCTTCTTCTTCTTCTTCTTCTTCTTCTTCTTCTTCTTCTTCTTCTTCTTCTTCTTCTTCTTCTTCTTCTGCTGCTGCTGCTGCTGCTACACGGCACTGCTGACCTCGTCTTCCGTAATTTCGACTAACTCCATAGTGGAATTACCTCTCTTACAGAGGAGGAGAAGAAGAAGGAAGAGGAAGAGGAAGATAATAATAATAATAATAATAATAATAATAAATAATAATAATAATAATAACAATAACAATAATAATAATAATAATAATAATGAGAAGCGGAAAAGAAGAGACGAAGAAAAGGAATTTGAAGAAGAAGAAGAAGAAGAAGAAGAAGAAGAAGAAGAAGAAGAAGAAGAAGAAGAAAAATGGGAGGAGAAAGAGAAGAAAAAGAAACAGCAACACCACTGCTGCTCCTTCCTCCCCTCCTCCTCCCCTTCTCCTCCTCCTCCCCTCCTCCTCCTCATCCACGCCCGTCTTCTGTTAAAGTACACTTGTTCCTGCAGTGAGGCACTGTCATAATTTAGATGTGTCAGGTTCGAATCACGGTCGGTAACTTTAGCTTTCAATTTTGATGTTGTTTAGTGCGTCTTCTAGTCTCTACTTTCTTCTTCCCACTTCCGTGAGCGCCAAACAAAACTATGTGTATTTATTTATGAACTATTCCATAAGCCGCGGCGCCGATTTGTTATTAAATAAGTTTATTAAATTGGTTATCATTTTAACAAACCCTTCATAATAGGTGTTTATTGTACTTTAGTAACTGACTTAGTATTATCCAGTAAATAATATTGTAATTTATTATTTTTCTTTTTTTGTCATCAGGAATAAGACTTAAAGTAATCACACAATCAGCGTCTTTCTATAATTGTCAGATGGTTGGGAAGTGACTAGCATTCAGCGACAGACAATCAGCGTCGTTCTATATTTTGAAGATAGGTTTGAGCTGACGAGTCATACAAGCGACAACCAGTCAGCGTTGTTCTGTATTTGGAAAGTCGTTTTGAAGTGACAAGTCATTCAGCGACAACCAATCAGCGTCGTTCCATAATTGCAAGATTGTTGTTACCGGAGTTGTTTTGGGTCCAGAAAGGTAAGTGTATCATATATTTTGTATTGTCATATTTGTCTCTTTTATGCTGTTATAACCTATGTAATATGTCCTAGTGTCTGGTCTATGTTTATCACACATGTTGTTTGTCTCATTTTAGTCTGTAAGATGAAGGATCCTTGTCCACGTCTTGGGGCGTGTTGGGTATATGGTACTAGCTCCATATATTTTATAGACTAGTTAGTTAGTCAGTCAGTCACTCAGTCAGATAGTTAGTCCATAAGTTAGTTAGTCAGTCAGTTAGTTAGTTAGTTAGTCAGTCAGTTAGTTAGTTAGTCCGTCCGTCAGTTAGTTAGTTAATTAGTTAGTCAGATAGTCAGTCAGTTAGTTATTTAGTCAGTCAGTTAATTAGTTAGTCAGTTAGTCAATCAGTTAGTCAGTCAGTAAGTTAGCTACTTAGTCAATCAGTTAGTTAGTCAGTTAGTTAATTAGTCAGTCAGTCAGTCAATTAGCTAGGCAGTCAGTTAGTTAATCAGTCAGTCAGTCGACAGATCATCCTCATTGCACATGGAACCATTCTCGGCACTTGACAGCTGACGCGGTCAGGGTCACGCCTGGCGTGTCTACTTCATGCGAGATCAAGTACAAATCATAGTCCGTTCACAGCGTTGCCACTGCTTGACCAAGTGACTATATTTTCTTTATCCCTGACATCTCATCCCCTTCCTCGGAAGACAACACCCGTGGTACACGCTACTATAGTCTGTCCAGAAATGAATGCCTTCATTCACGATCAATTGTTTTGAAAGTTGTCTGTTGCATCATTATGAAATTTTTCCTGCCTTCTTATATTTACCCCCACCCAAGGAATATGTCTATGAAAGGTCCAAAAGCAACTTAAATCATGGAAAGCGGCGAGATTTCTTCGATGTTTTGGTGAAAAACTAGTGATTTCTCGCTAACAAACTTGTTTTACAGTAATTTTCCGCCAGTTTGGATGACGACACAAGGCTCTACGCCAGGCACTTGTCATAAGGCCAATCCTATGCCCCACGAGAAAATTAACTATTCAGCGCTAATGTTTTCCAGTGAAGAGGTAATACATTTAATAACATGGAATTCATCTCTGTCCCGTAAATTATATACCGCATATAAACAAACTTTGAAATCTGCTGTGCAATCTCCAGAACAAAATTTTGTTTGTTGGGTGGACATAATGATAAGGTTATATGCTAAATCTCATCATTTTCCCTCAGTTGGTTACTGAGATATAGAATTTTATATTGGGACAGACAAATGTAAACAGACTATAGTATGACAGCCCTGTATTATCACCACCGCCATCACAACATCCACCTCCACTATCATCGCCATCGTAGATACAACCATCGCCACCATCACTACCTTGAAACATGGAATCCTGTTGGCCAAACGCTGTGCTGCTAGGCCGGCGGTCATGTGTTTGAATCGGCATCGGGGCAGATTTGTTAAAGTCGACATAGGCTTGGAGGTCGACCTAGCCTGAAATAGGTACCAGGAAATGTCTTGGGAAGTAAATACGACCGGTGTAATTTTGACTACATCACCCAAATGGTCCTTAAAATAGAGATCTAGCAACACATACGCAATGCGGGTAATGGCTGTAAAAGGGTCTATTACTGTTACTTGTTATGTTGCAATGATTCCAGGAATCCAGTGATCAACTCATCGATTTCAAATTTTCCTTTGACCCCAATTCCGGCCTCTAAAACTCCGTGTCTCCTCCAGACGGTTATGAAACTCTAGAAATTGTCCAGAATCACCCAGGACCTCAAATTGTTCGTCCATTTTCGGGAGACAGATGAGTGAAATGGCAACATTAAGGCAGTTAGTTCCATACCGGATATAGATCCGTTGTAGAATGTCACAGGGAGCATCGATTGTTCTCGAATGTCGCTGGGGGAATAGATTGATATAGAATGTCGCTGGGAGCATAGATTGATGTAGAATGTCTCAGGAATCCTAGACTGTTGTAGATTTTTGCAGAGAGCATAGATTGTTATAGAATGTCACAGGGAGCATTGATTGTTATAGAATGTCGCATGGAGCATAGATTGGTATAGAATATTGCAGGGAGCATATATTGTTATAGTATGGTGAAGGAAGCCTACATTGTTGTAGATTTTCGCAGAGAGCGTAGATTCTTATAGAATGTCGCAGGTAGCATTGATTGTTGTAAAATGTCACAGGGAGCATATATTGTTATATTATATCGCAGGGAGCATATCTTGTTATAGAATGTCACAGGGAGCATAATGTCACAGAGAACACAGATTGTTGCAGAATGTTGCAGGGAGCATACATTGTTATATAATGTCACAGGAAGCATAGATTCTACCACGGAATATAGAGGTACCTTACAGTCTTGTTTAGTCTTTCCTCGTCTATCTTCGACTTTAGAGGTATCTTACAGTCTTGCTCAGTATTTCCTCTTCTACCCTAGGATGTAGAGGTACCTTACAGTAGCCAATTTAGTAACATTTTCGAAATTGCTTTTCAATTAATGTTATATGAAACAGGAGGAAGGAATATCAAGGACAGGAAGACATAGTTTCCTATACTTAGGTGCTCAAAGACAAAGAAGCGCAACACTGACTTTTAGTGGGCCAGAGAAGAAAAGGACAATAAGAAGAAGTAGAGAAAGAGCACTGTATATATTCTCCTCAGTTAACAAGAAAAGGGATAGAATTAGACAGAAGATTCCAGGAGTTCCTAGGGCGGGGGATATACTGTTGTATACCCCAGACAGAAGATTACACTGCTGGACTGTAACAGGATCAATGAGTTTACACAACAAACTACAGACTAAACAAAACAAATTAAGAACAACAAAATTAGACTTTTATTGACAGAACTGCATGATTCGGTGACACACAGGCATCCTGACATGTCACACAACTGACATATACAGAAATGGGAACCTATGTTCCCACAGTAGATATCACTGCTGCCTAACATCGCTATGGATATGACCGAATACCCATCCCCACAAACCAGCAAGGACATGACAACAAAGGGGCCTCAATGTAAACAACAACAATGGTAACAGCAGGTATGGACTCTCTATTCTAATCATCTCAGGACTCATGGACAGTTGGTACATACAGAAATGGGAATCTGAAATCCCACAGTTAGAGATAACTGCTGCCTAGCACTGACTACAGGGGCGGTCTCTAAACGACAGTGAGACCTCAATCATATTCAGTTGAGTCGAAGGGCACCCTCAATACCCACACAAGACACCCGCATCACATAAGTCGACTGGGACCAGATACAGCGAAGAGCCATAACATAACGAATAACAAAACTATAACCTTAACAGCAGAGACATAGTGGCATAAACAGGAATAAACAGGTATACGAATGGGGATGTGAGTGGCCTACGACATTAACCAGAGCTGGGGCTCAAGTTTGCTCTACAAACAACCATGGCCAAGGGTCACTACCTGCAATGCATGACAAGGTACAACAACTAATTAATAATCATCAAAGAATCATTTACATCAACATATATATGCATTCCCCGTATTGATCACTCATGCCCATTCTTCCATGTGCATCCTTCGGGGTGATTAGGTCTGCAATTAGGACAACTGCCATTTCCACATCATGACACAATCTGAATGTGAGGGCGGACCATCCCTCGTTACAATGCTCGCAGCCTTTTCTGGCTTCTCATCTACCTCAGCATTTACTTACACAGTACTCTCAGTTCAGGGAGGTCATTACCTACAGATCTCTGACATAACACAACATCTCATCCCCAGCACCACAGGCTGACAATACCACTCATGAATACCAATGTTACACAGCAACACTAATCAACTAGTCAAAATCAACACCGAACACCACTCAGCTACACCGGTGTACAACGACTCTAACAGGACATCACCTGTGGCACTGGTGTATGTAAACAATGTCTTTGTGGCAAAACATAGACATGGACTGTGTAAATTCACACCAACCACACAATGCTTCAACTGGACAACAGTGATATGAATAGGTTATAGGATATGCTCCACATAAAATATAAATGACAAAGCACACACATTCTACAGCATCCTATGCTTGCTACCGGCTCACCACATATCTCTAGTCTCACACCATATCCATCATCACAATCACCATAGTTACCATCACAATCATAATCACCATATGACCACTCTCACAGGACCCTGCTCACGACCGTGTCACCATAATCACCACCACAATCATTAAATGATCACTCTTACCATAACCATCACCACAATCCTAATCCCAATCATCTTAGCTGAGATCACTACATGATGCCAAGGCGACACAGCAACACCAATAAGTAACAAAATCAACGCATAGCAAGACAACACCATTTGAACATGTACATACAGGACATAAATACAGTTCAATGCACCAACAGCAATCAAGCAGACATAGGATATGCAATTCAACATGACATCACCAGGACACACACCTTTGTACTGATGACAACTAGACAACATCAATATACTAGAAGTACAGTTCTACACATAACACCAGCAACAATCAGGACACAGGCTATAACATAAGACACCACCAACAACTCAGACATATAACGCCACATAAAACCATCACAATATTACTCCCCACTATGATCAAGCTCACCCTATAATACCCCAGATTCATTATGAGTGCTCTATTCAGCACCTCTTGCTCTGGCTGGTCAGGAGACTATCCTTGCCTAGTTCACATGTGTCCAACCTGAGCAACACAGGTCATTATCCCCATGAACACTATTATAATCATAAACCATCCTCATATGTGTAGTGTTCAACCTGGCACCTTCATCACTACACCCAGTCATGAATAATTATTATCATAGCTACATTTATCTAGGAGAACATAACAGTACTTGTCATCAAGCACCATATATCTATTACTTTCACCGTGCCACTCTACACCTTCGTACGCCCGTAATCACTATAGTTTTGGCGTACTTGAGTCATGATAAGTCATCTGACTTCAAACACAATATAACATAATGGAAGCGTCTCTCATCCCCTGGCACCCTTTACTTTCCAATCCACATGAGGCATCTCACTACCTCAATATATTATAATATAAATACACAGGTCTTCCCCTTTGTTGTGGGACGTTAAATCAAAAACACATCCGTACCATGTTTCCAGTTCAACTTCATGTTCCTTATTGTAGACCTGACTGGTATAACCACCCAATTATGTACCTTGCCTCCCTCTTACTGACTACAGTCCACCTGGAACAGCCTTGGTTACCCCAGACCATTCAATCTGCTGTTAATCATCAACCTCACCATGCTACTATAATAATGGCATTATATTATATATATCCTTGCACACCTAGTCTGGCCACCTCCATACAGGAATACCACCCAAATAAAATTAACCATAACCTAATATTTTATGCTACAGTGCTCCATATTTTCCTCTTTACTGTTGTAGACAGCCCCAACCATTATTTCATTATTTTCTCTATTTTATGCTAGTGCTTCGTATTTTCCTTTTGTCAGATCACAGACTTTATAGAAAAATACATCCTCCTCTACTCTGGACTATGATACTACATATTTTGCCTACTGTACTGAATTCTAGGACCTATCAAATTCTATAAAACTACCAAACACAGTACAGTATCGATATTTGATTACTTCCAATCCGTACTGCACTGACTGCTACCTTAAATCTAAAAACCTACAAATATACACACCATCGTATGAGAACATCTTTTCTCCTGAATCGTCACTGAATACCCCTGGTACTAGTTTTCTTAATACACGCCCTGCCAATCTGCAGAGTAGCACTTTTACCGTCACTAATTGAGGCAAACCCATGTTGTTGTCATTCTGCCGGTTATCGCCATTTTACATGCGAAGATAACTCTACTAATTTTAGTCAATCAGGAACAGAAGAGCTCCTCAGGCTCTGTAAAACTATAAACCGAACCACACCAAATTCTACCTCAACCCTGTGGATGTTAAGTTTGGAGCACCACTATCCTATCTTTAATTAAGCTATCTAAATATATTTAACTCACCTAGAGTCCAGTGACTGGGGAGGGCTGGTTAAAGCCTCCCTATTTGATGGTATCTACATATCTACAGCGATCTACCTAATCGCTCCTTCAGCCACGGTGGTCTGGTTTGGAGAGACCGGGAAACTGACATGCACCTCTATTTATCAGTGTTTTCTGAGCAGCTTCCCGTCATACCCTAGGGCACTGCGAGGGACGCCGGTATTGGTAACATCACTATCGTGTGTCGCATCAGGCGACTACATATCTCACCCCCAATTTTTCGACGGTCCCCATCAACTACTCTAAACCCTTAGGGTTTAGACAAAACACTAGGACTATTTAAGTAAACAGTCAGTTAAGGGGGTTTCATCATGGGACTTAAACCTCTCGGTGTAAATCTGTTACCAGTTATATTTCCTGAACCTGCCTTAAAAACACACATCAGTGACAATTTTTAAAAAAATCAGTCCCTGACAAAAGATAATACCATATCTTATGAGTGGCCATGAGGAATATGTGTCAAAGACTCGACCGCATCCCCTCCGCCAGGAAGAGCAGTCAATCTTGAAGAGGCCAGGAGGTGATACGGTGCCCGAGGTAAGGGCAGGGGAGATGAGGTAATGGGAGATGGTTATCCATTCCCTCATGAGACACGCAGGCGTTGTTCAGAGAGTTAGCACTCTAATCACGATAGCATCACGCCTCGTGGTAGCCACGGAGAAGTTGAGTATCCACTCAACATACCACGTCTGCGATCAGCGTGCCATGTGAGGCAACACGCACCAAGGTCAAGGTCGATCCGCGTGGTGCATGACCACGGGATGAAAGAACGTCAGACGGGAGGACAGGACTTGTAGTGTGCACCTCGTTAGAGTAGCGATAGGGGTTTTGTGTTTAACTAAATAGATAGAGAGTTAGCGTAGGCATTAGCAACTAGTGATAGATAATTTCTGTGGCTTTATGTTGTGTGTTTACTAGCGACTGTTACCTGCTTGTAGCGAGCCAGCGGCAATAAAATGTACCATTGATTTTCCTCGCACACGACTTGCAAGTATTCTTGTTTGGTGTGGGAGAAGTATCCGTTAGTGCCTGTCAGTTGAGTTGTTGACAGGCAAGGATAATTGTGGTGTCAGAAGTGGTGCTTGAACGACAGTTCAAGCTAATCCACTCAGCCACGGCTCTGGACTAGGATCTAATTTGTGTCAGTGACGGTAATCTGTGCAGACGAGAACAATTTGCGGGCTAGAAAATGTGCCTATCGTGACGAAATAGATTGTTTAATTGTGCTTATGAAAGGGTTATTTAGTGAAATCATGTATTCTTCAAAGATGTAAGTAGTAATATTCTTATTTTCTCATATTTATTTATGTATTTACCAAGTTATTTATCAATAAGCACCAAACATGATTCATGGCGGAGCGATACACAGCCAGCCGACAATATCGATTTTTGAAAACTAAAACTAGCGCTGCGCCTCTGACGTAGAATGATTTACAAACAGTCGTCCTAGGTCATTTGCATACAGCAATCGAGTGTTTACAAAATCGCCAAGCGGCTGATCGCCTGAATCTGTGCTTTATATTATTTATTATTTGTTATTTGAGTTATTAAATGAATGTATTTATTTATTTAAACATTATTAGGGTATTTTTATTTATGTAAAAGCAGTTATTCATATTTTTGGTCCTACTTTCTCTTTGTTTACCGTCACGATGGAACTATTTTTGGCCAAGCAAATGAGACTTGGCTGCACAACACTTACAGAAATTAACTAGGTTAGTAACAAAAGGCAAGGATAATCTTAATGAAACCATACCACCTATCAAATATTACCATTTAGTAATATCATCATTTTACATCAGAATAGGATAAAAAGATTAGATAAGTGAACATACATCATTTACACCATTTAGATTATAGAACATTTAGAACATACATCATTTACACCATTTAGATTAAGAATATCACTCATATAATTACTTTGTGCATTTAAAAACATTAGTTAGTAGAGTGTTAGAAAATTACATAATTTGTGTTCACATCATCCATGTAATTAGGGTACATAACTCACATCACATTAATTACATTTAAATAGTTAGATTACATCCCTTAAATTAGACAAACATAACTATTAATATAAACATATCATATAATTAACATGACAAAATTTAGTTAACACATTAAATACATATTTATAGAATTAATATGATTATGTTAGGATTTAGAGTTGTAGTTAGTATAATATAATGGATGATGAGACCAAAGGGATACGCCATCAACCCTTTCTCGTCCGTGTAAATATAGTGTAAATACATGACTCGTGCAGCGATTTTCGCACAGTCATTGGGCTCAAATATCTCAAACTGAGCCAAACCTGTACAGTGTCACTCCAAGGTTTTTAAATAATCGGAAGGATTAGTGTGGAAGGAGAATTAGGGATGAGTTAGGGATGAAAGAAGTGTGACAGAAGTGTGAAAGTGAGAGCAAATGGAAAATAGACGGGAGAGAGTGAGATCAGTCAGCAAATTCTTCTGCTGCCTGGCGCGACTTTTAATGTTTGTCTGTGTTAGTGTTGGTTTTCGTTATTGAGAATGTGTTAGTGTGAATGTGTGTCTGTAAGATAGTTTAGAACTTAGATTACAGTATTTTGGGGTTTCATAACAAGGGAATGTAGTCACGAATTAGTGTTATACACCTGTTTGTGGCCACATTTAACCAAATTATGACACTTAAAAAACTAACATACATACACATAGGAGGTAGAAACATAAGGTTAGAAGTTAGATTAGTAGATTAATTACATCCAAACACACAAACAACCAGAAAAACAAACAGATAAATTACATACACTTTTTCTAGATCAAAGGGAGATAACTTCGGGTCAGGGGACATAATAGACAACGAAAAACTAACTTAACAGTGAAATAGGACTTTACACGCGGAAGCGAAGTAGGTAAAGCCTGTCGCACACACTCTTGTATAATGGTTGTTAAATATTATATGGGGGGGGACATGAAGCAATTCATGTGTTGACCCTAAAAAAGTCAACTTTGTATGGGTAGTAAGTTAATTTACTATGTGAGGGCAGGTCTTATAAGACAACGGTCCGGTTCAGACATACCTCTAATAAATATAATATAGCATGTGAGAAGAGGGCTCACGCCAACCAGTCAAGTTTGTGGCGATTGCCAGTAGCCAAGTAAAGTTTTGCTACATTGTGACAATAGTCAGTAGAAGTCTATTAGAGTGCCCAAAGCCAGGTTATCTAGAGTCTTTGACAAAAAAATTAGAGACATTAAATTTTTTTTAGAAACCTCTTGCGTCACAACCAATGAGTGAAAGTTGATGACGCAACACAGGAGGGGTGGGTGTGTGTCAAAGACTCGACCGCATCCCCTCCGCCAGGAAGAGCAGTCAATCTTGAAGAGGCCAGGAGATGATACGGTGCCCGAGGTAAGGGCAGGGGAGATGAGGTAATGGGAGATGGTTATCCATTCCCTCATGAGACACGCAGGCGTTGTTCAGAGAGTTAGCACTCTAATCACGATAGCATCACGCCTCGTGGTAGCCACGGAGAAGTTGAGTATCCACTCAACATACCACGTCTGCGATCAGCGTGCCATGTGAGGCAACACGCACCAAGGTCAAGGTCGATCCGCGTGGTGTGTGACCGACGGGATGAAAGAACGTCAGACGGGAGGACAGGACTTGTAGTGTGCACCTCGTTAGAGTAGCGATAGGGGTTTTGTGTTTAACTAAATAGATAGAGAGTTAGCATAGGCATTAGCAACTAGTGATAGATAATTTCTGTGGCTTTATGTTGTGTGTTTACTAGCGACTGTTACCTGCTTGTAGCGAGCCAACGGCAATAAAATGTACCATTGATTTTCCTCGCACACGACTTGCAAGTATTCTTGTTTGGTGTGGGAGAAGTATCCGTTAGTGCCTGTCAGTTGAGTTGTTGACAATATGCAGTCTGCATGCAGAATAAAGCAGCAACCCTGACATCAACATCAACACTTAGCTCCATGGATGCAATACATAGGGGCACCAAAAATAAAAATTTCACACAGGCATCCCCTTAAATTTACAATCCCTACTTGTAACCAAAAAAACAAAAACAAACAAAAAACGACCGGTATAACATGCATGCTATCCACTAGATCACCTGCAAACCAAGATGCAGACATCCCTGCCACTGAAAAAAAAATATAACTCCCATGACTATGCAGGCAAACCGAGTTTTTGTTTTCCTGGTCTGATTCTGGTAGCCCCGCTTCTGCCAGCCGCATCCACCAGTTCCATGGGATGAGTCAGTAATTTCTCAGTTGTCACCGTGGTACCCAAATGAAGCGGGGTAGAAAAATACCTGTACATGGGGGGGAAAAAACAAAGCAAAACAAAACATGCTGGAAGACATGGCGTCTTAGACTCACTTTCTGTGAGTGGGGATTCCTAATTCGAATTAATATTGAATGACACAAAATAATTAACTAGTAATTAATTATTTGTCCATGTCGTGAAAATATATAACGAATGTTTCTGTCTGATGATGCTCATTGGATATCGTTTCCTCCCACTTAACGTCTATTATGTTTCTCTTTTAAATTTCTATGCACAGGGGAAATATAGAACATCTTTATTCATTTGTCGCTCAACACTTAATATGTCCACTTATATGATGAAAATGGACGAACACGCTGGTATTATTAACTCCTCTGCTTCCGCCTATAAGGACAGGATTTTCTTATCACCACAGGTAACATTGTCATGTCACTTCAAACGAACATGGTGAACTGATGTACAATAAGGGAAACATCCCCCCTTCATGATCTCAGGTGATGGGGCCACCGGTGGGGATTGAATATGGATGTCCAGTGCTCTGCTGCTGGTGGGACACACTGGCGGGATGGATTTCTGGTGTCCCTTCTTCCAGACCAACAAGGGAAAGGTATTTCTATGGATAGTCCCAGATGTTGGTACTGCTGAAATCAGTCGCATGAACAGTCCACAACTGTTCTCCCAAAAGAATCAACAGAATTTTTCTCTTGGACAAGCACAGTCTCAGCCTCTATTGAATATGGGAGCGTTCTGCTCTCATGAAGTCGTCAGCTTTCTCTGTAGCTTTCTAAGCAAAGCTGGTGGTTTCAGCAGGAACATATATGTATATTCTACAAAGCTTTATAGTCTAAGTTTGGTGACCTTCGTTGGAGTTTTCACACTCTTAATTTATACCAGCGGACTCAGACTGAGCGCCGGCTGGGTGGGGAAACTTCGGTTCCCTGACGGAATAAGGTCACCTTTAATTTCGACGACTTGAGATGTGGTGTAGGTCTGGAGGCTCTTCTCTCAATGCTGTGCTTCTTGGAGACTTGGGAACAAAACCTGAACCCAGTTAATGTCTTTGGCCAGGGACCTCTCACACCCGCAAGGCAGAGGATAAAAAAATGGAACTACCACCTAAAAGAATCACTAAAGACTGGAACAGACACCAACAAGATAATCTAAAGGCCGCCAAACAATCCTGGCAGACTCGCCACTTGAAACAGGAGTAGAATATCAAGGACAGGAAGATGTAATTTCCTATACTTAGGTGCTCGAAGACACAGAAGCGCAACACTCACTTTTAGTGGGCCAGAGAAGAAAAGGACAATAAGAAGAAGTCAAGAAATAGCACTGTATATATTCTCCTCTGTTAACAAGAAAAGGGGTAGAATTAGACAGAAGATTCCAGGAGTTCTTAGGGCGTGGGATATACTGTTGTACACCCCAGACAGAAGATTACACTGCTGGACTGTAACAGGATCAATGAGTTTACACAACAAACTACAGACTAAACAAAACAAATTAAGAACAACAAAATTAGGTTTTTATTGACAGAACTGCATGGTTCAGGGACAAACAGGCATCTTGACATGTCACATAACTGACATATACAGAAATGGGAACCTATGTTCCCACAGTAATCACTGCTGCCTAACATCGCTATGCACATGACAAGGTACCCATCTCCACAAACCAACAAGGACATGGCAACAACAGAGCCTCAACGTAAAGAACAACGGTAACAGCAGGTATGGACTCTCTATTGTAATCATCTCATGACTCATGGACAGTTGGTACATACAGAAATGGGAATCTGAAATCCCACAGTTAGAGATAACTGCTGCCTAGCACTGACTACAGGGGCAGTCTCTAAATGACAGTGAGACCTCAATCATGTTCAGTTGAGTCGAAGGGCACCCTCAATACCCACACAAGACACCCGCATCACATAAGTCGACTGGGACCAGATACAGCGAAAAACCATAACATAACGAATAACAAAACTATAACCCTAACAGCAGAGATATAGTGGCATAAACAGGTATAAACAGGTATACGAATGGGTATACGAAAGGGGATGTGAGTGACCTACGACATTAACCAGAGCTGGGGCTCAAGTTTGCTCTACAACAACCATGGCCAGGGGTCACTACCAAGAGTGGGCTTACAAATTGCCAGTCGTTTTCATGGATTTCCTCGGTCCTTGTGTGTGGACCACACAAGCCAGTCTTGGTTAAATCTAAAGGCATTTGTGACTCCCTGCTCTGGTCCAGTGACTGGGGAGGGCTGGTTAAAGCCTCCCTATTCTGTACTACAGCGATCTACATAAACGCTCCTTCAGCCACGGTTGTCTGGTTTGGAGAGGCTGGGAAACTGACACGCACCTTTATTTATCGGTGTTTCCTGAGCAGCTTCCCGTCATACCCTAGGGCACTGCGGGGGATGCTGGTATTGGTAATATCACTATCGTGTGTCGCATCAGGCGACTACACACCCAAATAAAATTAACCATAACCTAATATTTTATGCTACAGTGCTCCATGTTTTCCTCTTTACTGTTGTAGACAGTCCCAACCATTATTTCATTATTTTCTCTATTTTATGCTAGTGCTTCGTATTTTCCTTTTGTCAGATCACAGACTTTATAGAAAAATACATCCTCCTCTACTTTGGACTATGATACTACATATTTTGCCTACTGTACTGAATTCTAGACCTATCAAATTCTATAGAACTACCAAACACAGTACAGTATCGATATTTGATTACTTCCAATCCGTACTGCACTGTCTGCTACCTTAAATCTAAAAACCTACAAATATACACACCATCGTATGAGAACATCTTTTCTCCTGAATCGTCACTGAATACCCCTGGTACTAGTTTTCTTAATACACGCCTGCCAATCTGCAGAGTAGCACTTTTACCGTCACTAATTGAGGCAAACCCATGTTGTTGTCTTTCTGCCGGTTATCGCCATTTTACATGCGAAGATAACTCTACTAATTTTAGTCAATCAGGAACAGAAGAGCTCCCCAGGCTCTGTAAAACTATAAACCGAACCACACCAAATTCTACCTCAACCCTGTGGATGTTAAGTTTGGAGCACCACTATCCTATCTTTAATTAAGCTATCTAAATATATTTAACTCACCTAGAGTCCAGTGACTGGGGAGGGCTGGTTAAAGCCTCCCTATTTGATGGTATCTACAGCGATCTACCTAATCGCTCCTTCAGCCACGGTGGTCTGGTTTGGAGAGACCGGGAAACTGACATGCACCTCTATTTATCAGTGTTTTCTGAGCAGCTTCCCGTCATACCCTAGGGCACTGCGAGGGACGCCGGTATTGGTAACATCACTATCGTGTGTCGCATCAGGCGCCTACATATATAACCTGCATAATTGGATACCTCTTGAAAAACCAAATCAACGGCACCTTGTTCAAGTCTGTACGTCAATTATAAGCCGAGATATTAATGTTTGTGTGTCAGTGTATCATTTATTAGAGGCAAATAAAAAGAAAAACGATTTTGACTCTTTCACTTTTTGTGACCTATCTGCACACTCACACCACTGTTGGTTACACTGAGCCATGGGATAGTACCACTGCCGCTGTCCAACTCAAGGGCAGATAACTACTGCCAGATTACATACATACATACAGACAGACAGAGAGACAGACAGACAGCCCTCCTGTACATAGTACAACACACACACACACACACACACACACAGCATATATACATTTCCACGTCATGCTGTTATGGCGTCAGACCGCGCGCACGCTGTTGTCAACGCGAGGCGGCGACGCGGAGATCAATTGTGACCAGAGAATTTGCGTTACAAAGGTACCGAAAAATAATTTATCCCGACCGTATAGAGTGATGAAAACTTTCACATAATTTACTAAAATGGATGTAAAATGTAAAAATGCATTCATTGGCATTCATATCCCTGTGAATATTCCATAACAATATATATTAAATAGTCATCGCTGAAGTATGACAAGGAAGCGGCTATTTCCTGCCATTGAAATATTATCACATCACAGCATGCGATCTTCATCATTTTAGTTTGGCATGTGCCTTCTGACTTTAATAGTTGAAAATTACAAAATTTACGTAAATATGGATGATAAATCTAATAATAAATCTAAGAACAAACACAGACATCTACATAAAACGTGATTTGCGGATCTACTTACGTCTGAAAAAGTAACTCTATATTTCTGTGTAGAAAACGAATTTCAGAAACACGAGATGTGCACAACGTAAACTGAGGTGGGAGAAACTATATAAAGTAGTCGGTCCCTTTTTTAACGCTTTATTGAAATAATCGGGAAATTTAACATAACGAGCAGTCTAAACCTCATTAAATCGGAGACACAAAAACAATAAAACAAAAGTAACCAGAAAAATAATATTCGGTAAAGATATGCTGATAGGCAACGGAAAATGTAGAGCCTAACTTAGTCTTGCTCAGTATTTTCTCTTCTACTCTAGGGCATAATCCATGGGTCATAGATTTTTCCAAAAAAATTAAAGTTGCTGGATCACTAAGAAATTAGTCTAAAACAATGTGCTGACACTAGATAAGACCATAAAATAATAATCTGCCTTATTGGAGCAGTTTTGTTGGAGAAATTGAGATAGCTCAAAATTGGGAAATTTCAACAGGTCGCCGGCCATGGATTTTTATAAATAAATCAAAGTTGCTGGATCACTTGGAAATTAGTCTAAAACAATGTCGTGACACTAGATATGACCATAAGAGTAATAATCTGCGCTATTGGAGCAATTTTGTTGGGGAAAATAAGATAGCTCAAAATTGAGAAATTTCAACATATCGCCGGTTATTAATATTTCTCAAAAAATTAAAGTTGCTGGATCACTAAGAAATTAGTCTAAAACATTGCGCTGACACAAGATAAGACCATAAAAGTAATAATCTGCCTTACTGGAGCAGTTTTGTTTAAAAAATTGAAGTAGCTCAAAACTGAGAAATTTCGACATATCGCCGTTTATGGATTTTTATCAAATCAAAGTTGCTGGATCACTTGTAAATTAGTCTAAAACAATGTCCGGACACTAGATATGACCATAAAATTAATAATCTGCCTTATTTGAGCAATTTTGTTGGGAAAAATTAGATAGCTCAAAACTGAGAAATTTTCGACATATTGCCCGTCATGGATTTTTATCAAAAAATCAAAGTTGCTGGATCACTTGGAAATTAGTCTGAAACAATGTGTTGACACTAGATAAGACCATAAAAGTATCAATCTGCCTTATTGGAGCGGTTTTGTTGGGAAAATTGATATAGCTCAAAATTGATCAATTTCGACATATCGTCGTTCATGGATTTTAATCAAAAAATAAAAGTTGCTGGATCACTTGGAAATTAGACTAAAACAATGTCCTGACACTAGATATGACCACAAAAGTAATAATCTGCCCTATTGGAGCAATTCTGTTTGGAAAATTGATATTGCTCAAAACTTAGTAATTGTCGACATATCGCCGGTCAGGAATTTTTTCAAAACATCAAAGTTGCTGGATCACTGAGAAATTAGTCTAAAACGTTGCGCTGACACTAGATAAAACCACAAAAGTAATAATCTGCCTTACTTTAGCAGTTTTGTTTTAGCTCAAAATTGAGAAATTTTGACTTATCGCCCGTCATGGATTTTTATTAAAAAATCAAAGTTGCTGGATCACTGAGAAATTAGTCTAAAACAATGTCCTGACATTAGATATGACCATAAAAGTAATAATCTGCCTTATTTGAGCAATTTTGTTGGGGAAAATTGATATAGCTCAAAACTGAGAAATTTTCTACATATCGCCGGTCATAGATTTGTATAAAAAAAATCAAAGTTGCTGGATCACTTGGAAATTAGTCTGAAACAATGTCGTGACACTAGATATGACCATAAAGGTAATAATATGCCCTATTGGAGCAATTTTGTTGTGAAAAATAGATAGCTCAAAATTGAGAAATTTCGACATATCGCCGGTCATGGATTTTTCTCAAAAAATGAAAGTTGCTGGATCACTTGGAAATTAGTCTAAAACAATTTCGTGTCACTAGTTATGGCGATAAAAGTAATAATCTGCCCTATTGCAGCAATTTTGTTGGGAAAGCTAAGATAGCTCAAATTTTAGAAATTTCCACATATTGCCGGTCATGGATTTTTCTCAAAAACTTAAAGTTGCTGGTTCACTAAGAAATTAGTCTAAAACATTGCCCTGACACTAGATAAGACCATAAAAGTAATAATCTGCCTTACTGGCGCAGTGTTAAAAAATTGAAGTAATTCAAAATTGAGAAATTTCGACATATCGCCGGTCATGGATTTTTCTCAAAAAATTAAAGTTGCTGGATCACCAAGAAATTAGTCTAAAACATTGCTCTGACACTAGATAAGACCATAAATGTAATCATCTGCTTTATTGTAGCAGTTTTGTTTGAAAAATTGAAATAGCTCAAAATTGAGAAATTCCAACAGGTCGCCACCTTACAATCTTGTTCAGTATTTCCTCTACTACCCTGGGATATAGAGGTACCCTACAGCAGTGGTGCTCAATCTTTTCTCTTCTAACCCTGAATTTATAGGTACATTCAGCCTTATTCATTCTCTTCTATTCTACCTTCTTGTTGAATTCTTCCTTTTCTGTATGGCACCTCTACGGGGTAATCCACGAGACTACCTTGATCTATTGTTTGATTAAGACTCTCTCTCTCTCTCTCTCTCTCTCTCTCTCTCTCTCTCTCTCTCTCTCTCTCTCTCTCTCTCACACACACACACACACACACACACACACACACACACACACACACACACACACACTTTCTGTACTGTAAAATATTCGTCCACGAAACAACAGCATATTTTCCAACGGCTATTTTCCTAGGGATAGATGAAGTTAGCGTCAGCTGACAGAGCCGTTAGTCAATGCTGGGAGCTTTGCAATCACGTGATTGCCTACAGAGATTGATAGATGAGATGATTGGCTGACAAAATGGCAATTCCGCTTAGACAGAGAAATTATCCCTGGGGATGGAATGAATGAAAAAATTGCAGAATAGAATGCCTGGATAAAAACAGAGACATGAATGTGTTAGAAACACTAGCTGTTTGCTGTGGAGACGATAATTGAGCGTTTGTTGGCCTATGCGGTGGATAGAAATGGGTGAGTTGGGTGAGATGAGTAAATGGGTGAGATGGATAAATGGATGAGATTAATGGATGAGATGGATAAATGGATGAGATGTATTAATGGATGGATGAGTTGGATAAATGGATGAGATAGATGCGTGAGACGGATGAAATGGATAATTGGATGGATGGATGACATAGATAAATGGATGGGATGGGTGGATGGATAGATGAGATGGCTGGATGTTATCTATATAGTAATTAAGCTTGGAAGTGGATGTCCGGTTACTTATAATACTTTGTTAGGGTTTTAAATGCTGTTTTCTAATAATATGAAGGTGTTTCACATGAAAACTTTAAAAGTGTGATATATATATTCACAACACACACACACACACACACACACACACACACACACAACACACACACACACACAACACACACACACACAACACACACACACAACACACACACACACACACACACACACATACACATTCATTTAAGACTTTGTCATTGGTTTTTCTCTCTGTTCATGGTATTCTTTGTATGTTCCTCAGAAACCACATTTCCACAGCCATCAAATGTTTTTCAGCTTCTCTGCTCATTGTCCACGCTTCACATCCATACAAAAGTACAGGTTATATGTAGCACCTCAACGCTGTTTTTCTCGTTGTAAATGACATCTTTTTGTTGGTCCGTATGTTTTCCATCTTGCAAAAGGTTATCTTCGGCATGGCGATTATTGTTCCAATCTCTTCAAAGCATCTCCACCAGATGTTATGACTGTTATGAGGTAATTGTACCAGTATGTTGCACGATTTATTGCCTGGCATCATATTTCACTGCGTCTTGTCAGGTGGTAGGGTTAACAGATGTTTCACACTCGAACAATACCTCTGACTATGTGTTTTAAATGTTTCAGCTAAAGAATTATTCATTTATTCACTTCATATGATATGTAACTCTGCAGTATGTACCTGACAAGAAGACGCAGCGAAATATGCCAGACAATAAACCGTGCATCATATTGTTTGTTGCTTCTATGTTTAAATTCACTAAGGGAATATGTTGTTTTTGGGTTCATTTATTGTATTGCACATATTAGAACTTCAAACAATAAACTCGCCCACACCAAACACTCTACTCTCGGAGAACGATTTTAACGGCAGCTGCAAAGAATGATAGGGTATATATGTTACACTGTTACTAAATTGAGCCGTTCGGGGGCCGATATGTATGGAAATTGAGGAAGCGCCACGACCCGTAGGCCAAAGGTTAGAGACCTCAAGTTCCAGACCCGCTGAGAGAGTGCTATCTGGTCTAGCCACCCGAAGGGAATATAGATCCACACTTTATTAATCCGCTCTGAAGAACTCGTAATATAGGACCATCCTCCGGGCACATTTGTGATGGATTTTTCTTAAGCAGTAGAATTGAGTTATCAAAGATGGGAGAGGAAAGCTATTGACCTGGTCGTCGCTGGTTGCCAGGGGAAATAGCGTCTTAAGAGGAGGGGGGGGGGGCGTGGTATGTAGCTTTAGATTGCTGACTGCACTGTTTTAGGGTTGTTGGTAGCAGATGGGGGCAGGGATTTTAATTTGGCGAGGTGTGGGAGATGAGTCTGTTTGCCAAGGGAGAGTACTGAGATGGCTGTGTGAGGTGTCAAATTGGATATGGATATGTAATAATACCCTCTCTGTGTGTCTCTATCTCTGTGTCTCCCCGTGTCTCTCTCCCTCTGTCTCTCTGTCTCTTTCTCCGTATCTCTCTCTATCTTTATGTATCTCTATCAGTGTCCTCTCTATCTTCATCTCTTTTTTATGTGTCCTCGGTCGGATTAAACTCAAGCGTAATCCATACACACAACTTCTAGTAGTACTGGACTGGATTTTGCTTGTGGATTAGCTTTCCCTATTATTAGTGTCCCTCGTCATCAGGCGAACCTGCTCCGACTTCAGAGGTACTTGTAATTTACATCCCCAAGCCGAGGACGAGAAATCATCATTTTAGTCCAACTGACCGATGTCTGTCTTCATCACTATCTTTATATCATTCTGTTTCTCTCTCTATCGGTCTATCTCTATGTCTCTCTGTCTCAGTCACTATCTATCTCTGTATTTCTCTGTCTGTCTGTCTCTTTTCTTTCTCTCTCACTCTCTCAGTGTTCCCTATCTCAATCTCTATCTCTATATTTATCTGTTTCTCTGTGTGTCTGTCTCTCTGTGTTTCTATTTCTATATCTGTCGCACTCTATATATCACTCTGCAGTAAGCCCCTAAAGAGATGCAGTGAGATATGCCAGGCAGTAAATCCTGCAACATATTGTTTGAAGCTTCTGTGATTAGAAACAGTTGCTAATAAATTACAAACAGGCAGTCTGTTGGGTTCCAGAAAATGTCTTGGGAGGAAAAGGCTGCCGGCGTGATACCGATACATCAGCCACTGAGTGCCGTTTGGTCTATAAAAATATGGGTCTACCATGATATTGGCCTCTGGTGTGTAGAAGGGATCTTTTTTTAATGATGATGAAAATGATAATGGGGAGGGATTACAATGATGACGATGAGGATAATAATGACGATGATAATGATGATCTTGCTGATGATAGTGATGACGATGATAATGATAATGATGATGATGATGCTGAAAATGAGGACGATGATAATGACGACAATGATAATAATGATGACAATGAGGACGATGCTATTGATGAGGATGATAATTATGACGCTGATGATAATAATGATAATGATTTACGATGATGATGATGATGATGATGATGATGATGATGATTGCGATGAAGATGATGGTGGTGATGATAACGAAGACGATGACAACAGGGTGTTCTCACTATTCAACCACAGCCGTGTCCGCCTATGCAACACCAAGTGTTCCCAATTTCAACCACAGTCGCGTCCATTATACAACAACAAGTTGTCCCCATTTCAACCACAGCCGTGTCCGTCTATACAATACCAAATTTTTCCCATTTCACCCACATTTCCATTTCCGCCTATACAACACCAATATTTCCCCATTTCAACCACGGCCGTGTCCGCCTATACAACACCAATACTTCCCCATTTCAACCACGGCCGTGTCCGCCTATACAACACCAATACTTCCCCATTTCAACCACGGCCGTGTCCGCCTATAGAACACCAATATTTCCCCATTTCAACCACAGCTGTGTCCGCCTATACAACACCAATATTTTCCCATTTCACCCACATTTCCATTTCCGCCTATACAACACCAATATTTCCCCATGTCAACCACGGCCGTGTCCGCCTATACAACACCAATACTTCCCCATTTCAACCACGGCCGTGTCCGCCTATACAACACCAATATTTTCCCATTTCACCCACATTTCCATTTCCGCCTATAGAACACCAATATTTCCCCATGTCAACCACGGCCGTGTCCGCCTATACAACACCAATACTTCCCCATTTCAACCACGGCCGTGTCCGCCTATACAACACCAATATTTCCCCATTTCAACCACGGCCGTGTCCGCCTATGCAACACCAAGTTTTCGCTAAGCTAGATCTCAGTTGTCACATCGCAATTTCACGCTGTCTTAAGATCATATTAAATATTTATAAATTGCACTATAATTAGCCAGACACGTGATCAAGCGATTTCCTCCAATCACTGACGAGCCTGCTCGTTTGATTGGAACGAATCAATTCCCATCTAATTTCCTTGCGCTTGTATTCGTTTAGTTCCATTTCTGGAAACATCCATCCAAATATAGCGGGTAAAATACATTAATAGACTTTGATAGCCGCCTGAATATGGGGAAACACATATCTTAAGACTGGCACATAAATTGCCTCGCCGGTGGGGTGGTTTTGTGAGTTTGTTGTGTTTTTCGCGGGTCCTGGTGGGTTTGTATGTGTATTGAGCATATATGAGCATATGAGACTACGACCTCCAGCATGAGAATGGAGGTAGAAGCAGTAACAGTGGCATTCCGGTGGCTAGAGGAGACCATTGCAACACACGTTGTATTCCTTGCGTGCTCAAGTAGAATGCTTAGTAAGGTGGAGAAAGGAATGTTTCATGTGTAATGGCTATCGTCGCTTCGGAGGTCGCAGATTGTGAGAATTGTGTGGATATTTTGCCCTGGCCATGCGTGGGTGCGGAGGGAATGAACAGGTTGATAGGCTGGCAGGAAATGCACCTCTTGGTGGTAGATTGCCTATGGACAAGGGGGAGGTGGTCGTGCGCTTGTGGGACCAGGTGGAGAAGGCGGGGGAACAGATTAAGAATCCGTATGTAGAAAGAATGAGATTATGGGGGATCGGCAAGGGTTCTGGGAGAATCTCAAAACTGAGAGGGAAGATCAGGAGAACTTTAAATCAGATAGCGGTGGGAACGATTAGTAGTTGAACGAGGGGACGGAGCACGTATGGGAATGCCCTGAGTGCAGTGATGTCGGTTCTTAACTCAACTGAACTCAAATCAACTTGTAAGTGTATGGTGTGACGGTTAGGGTGTTCGGTTGGTAATGGCATGGGCGCCTACTGTGGTTCCGCGCACTCAGGCCTACACAATGTTGGGGTCCTAGCACTTCACACAGCCACATCTGGTTTCTGATACGGGACATGTGTGTGTGTGTGTGTGTGTGTGTGTGTGTGTGTGTGTGTGTGTGTGTGTGTGTCTGTCTGTCTGTCTGTCTGTCTGTCTGTCTCGCATACCTCGCTTTCCGGAGGTTGTGGGTTCGATTCTGGATTAAGGCGTTCAGTTCGCATGTGGAATGTTTTCGGAAGACGCCCAGGGCTCGTCGCTGGAGCGACGGAGTTCGTGGTTAGTGCGACGCTTCGGGTAAAACCGCATTGCGGAAAGAGACCGAGTGCAGTGAAGTCCATCATCTTGCTTGTTGTACACTGTTAGACTTGTGGCAACATACGGATGTGAGCCGTGGAACATTTCACAGACACAACAGACTTTTAGACTTGTGGCAACATACGGATGTGAGCCATGGAACATTTCACAGACACAACAGACTTTTAGACTTGTGGCAACATACGGATGTGAGCCATGGAACATTTCACAGTCACAACAGACTTTTAGATTTGTGGCAACATACGGATGTGAGCCATGGAACATTTCACAGTCACAACAGACTTTTAGATTTGTGGCAACATACGGATGTGAGCCATGGTACATTTCACAGTCACAAAAGCAGAGACCCTTAACTTTGAAGCAAGCCTTACTGAAATGACTTTTGAGGTGCATAATTAGGCGTGACGCAATCTAATCGAAAAAGAATCGCTGAAGAAGAAACAGAAGAAGAAGAAGAAGAAGAAGAAGAAGAAGAAGAAGAAGAAGAAGAAGAAGAAGAACGCGTCGGCGACGGAGGAGGATGAGAAGAAGAAGAAGAAGAAGAAGAAGAAGAAGAAGAAGAAGAAGAAGAAGAAGAAGAACGCGACGGCGACGGAGGAGGATGAGAAGAAGAAGAAGAAGAAGAAGAAGAAGAAGAAGAAGCAGAAGAAGAAGAACGCGACGGCGACGGAGGAGGATGAGAAGAAGAAGAAGAAGAAGAAGAAGAAGAAGAAGAAGAAGAAGAAGAAGAAGAAGAACGCGACGACGACGGAGGAGGATGAGAAGAAGACGAAGACGAGGAAGAAGGAGGAGGAGGAGGACGAAGAAGAAGAGGAAAAACAAGAAGAAGGAGGCGGAGTACTTAAATGTTACTGAAACATTGTTAGAATATCATGGATCAAGAAGAAGAAACACACCCACATGCTATAAGGTCTTAGTGTGGAAGAGAACTTGCTCTTAAACAAGAACCATGTCTCCGAAACGGAAATACTTTGGCCATACTAAAGGACACAGTGGCTTGAAGACAACAGTGACTTCAGACATGAATCCGAGATTAAGAGGCTGGGGTCGACCAGAACGACGATAAACACGGGGCAGTGGTGACACTGAAATTATTGCATGTCGTTGGCCGGACGGTGTGATCCAGCCCGGCTTGATTTTCTTTAGGCAATTTCATGCTGAGTTGTTGAAGTTCAGTTGACCCGTGTAGGGAATTAACGCAGTACCAGCAATCAGGAACTTTAAGAGCGAGCGCTCTTCGGCCAAGTTGACCTATTGAAGTCATCTCTCTCTCTCTCTCTCTCTCTCTCTCTCTCTCTCTCTCTCTCTCTCTCTCTCTCTCTCTCTCTCTCTCTCTCTCTCTCTCTCTCTCTCTCTCTCTCTCTATCTATATATCTATCTATCTTATCTCTCTCTTTCACTCTATCTTTCTCTCTCTTTCTCCCTTTCTTTATCTTTCTCTTTCTCCCTCTCTCTCTTTCTCTTTCTCCCTCTCTCTCTTTCTCTCTCTCTTCCCCCTCTCTCTTTATTTCACTCTTTCTCTCATCTCGCTCTCTTTATCTCTCCCTTTATATCTCTTTCTGCCTCTCTTTATTTCTTTATCTCTCTCTTTATTTCACTCTTATCTCACTTTATCTCTCTCTCTTCACTTCTCTCTCTTTATATCTATCTCTCTTTATCTCTCTTTCTCTTTCTCCCCCTCTCCCTTTCTCTCCCCCTCTCTCACCCTCACTCACTCTCTCTCTCTCTCTCTCTCTCTCTCTCTCTCTCTCTCTCTCTCTCTCTCTCTCTCTCTCTCTCTCTCTCTCATGTAACAGGTCCGATGACGAACAGTCGCTCCCATCACAGCGGGTGGGAAAGCCTTTCGATCTCCGGCCACCTCTCTCGCCTCGTAACCCCCATGCCCCAGGTATCAGCCATGTCCTGTGTCCATCTCCGGCCATCTCTCCCGCCTCCTACATCCCCATGCCCCAGGTGTCTACCATGTCCTGTGTCCATCTCCATCCATCTCTCCCGCCACCTACACCCCCATGCCCCAGGTATCAGCCATGTCCTGTGTCCATCTCCGGCCATCTCTCCCGCCTCCTACACCCCCATGCCCCAGGTATCAGCCATGTCCTGTATCCATCTCCATCCATCTCCATCCATCTCTCCCGCCTCCTACATCCCCATGCCCCAGGTGTCTACCATGTCCTGTGTCCATCTCCATCCATCTCTCCAGCCTCGTACACCCCCATGCCCCAGGTATCAGCCATGTCCTGTATCCATCTCCATCCATCTCCATCCATCTCTCTCACCTCCTACACCCCCATGCCCCAGGTGTCTACCATGTCCTGTGTCCATCTCCATCCATCTCTCTCACCTCCTACACCCCCATGCCCCAGGTATCAGCCATGTCCTGTGTCCATCTCCGGCCATCTCTCTCACCTCCTACACCCCCATGCCCCAGGTATCAGCCATGTCCTGTATCCATCTCCATCCATCTCCATCCATCTCTCTCACCTCCTACACCCCCATGCCCCAGGTATCAGCCATGTCCTGTGTCCATCTCCATCCATCTCTCTCACCTCCTACACCCCCATGCCCCAGGTATCAGCCATGTCCTGTATCCATCTCCATCCATCTCCATCCATCTCTCCCGCCTCCTACACCCCCATGCCCCAGGTATCAGCCATGTCCTGTGTCCATCTCCACCCATCTCTCCAGCCTCGTACACCCCCATGCCCCAGGTATCAGCCATGTCCTGTATCCATCTCCATCCATCTCCATCCATCTCTCCCGCCTCCTACACCCCCATGCCCCAGGTATCAGCCATGTCCTGTGTCCATCTCCATCCATCTCCATCCATCTCTCTCACCTCCTACACCCCCATGCCCCAGGTATCAGCCATGTCCTGTATCCATCTCCATCCATCTCCATCCATCTCTCCCGCCTCCTACACCCCCATGCCCCAGGTATCAGCCATGTCCTGTGTCCATCTCCATCCATCTCTCCAGCCTCGTACACCCCCATGCCCCAGGTATCAGCCATGTCCTGTGTCCATCTCCATCCATCTCCATCCATCTCTCTCACCTCCTACACCCCCATGCCCCAGGTATCAGCCATGTCCTGTGTCCATCTCCATCCATCTCTCCCGCCTCCTACACCCCCATGCCCCAGGTATCAGCCATGTCCTGTGTCCATCTCCGGCCATCTCTCTCACCTCCTACATCCCCATGCCCCAGGTATCAGCCATGTCCTGTATCCATCTCCATCCATCTCCATCCATCTCTCTCACCTCCTACACCCCCATGCCCCAGGTATCAGCCATGTCCTGTGTCCATCTCCATCCATCTCTCTCACCTCCTACACCCCCATGCCCCAGGTATCAGCCATGTCCTGTATCCATCTCCATCCATCTCCATCCATCTCTCCCGCCTCCTACACCCCCATGCCCCAGGTATCAGCCATGTCCTGTGTCCATCTCCATCCATCTCTCCAGCCTCGTACACCCCCATGCCCCAGGTATCAGCCATGTCCTGTATCCATCTCCATCCATCTCCATCCATCTCTCCCGCCTCCTACACCCCCATGCCCCAGGTATCAGCCATGTCCTGTGTCCATCTCCATCCATCTCCATCCATCTCTCTCACCTCCTACACCCCCATGCCCCAGGTATCAGCCATGTCCTGTATCCATCTCCATCCATCTCCATCCATCTCTCCCGCCTCCTACACCCCCATGCCCCAGGTATCAGCCATGTCCTGTGTCCATCTCCATCCATCTCTCCAGCCTCGTACACCCCCATGCCCCAGGTATCAGCCATGTCCTGTGTCCATCTCCGGCCATCTCTCCCGCCTCCTACATCCCCATGCCCCAGGTGTCTACCATGTCCTGTGTCCATCTCCATCCATCTCTCCAGCCTCGTACACCCCCATGCCCCAGGTATCAGCCATGTCCTGTATCCATCTCCATCCATCTCCATCCATCTCTCCCGCCTCCTACACCCCCATGCCCCAGGTATCAGCCATGTCCTGTGTCCATCTCCATCCATCTCTCCCGCCTCCTACACCCCCATGCCCCAGGTATCAGCCATGTCCTGTGTCCATCTCCATCCATCTCCATCCATCTCTCTCACCTCCTACACCCCCATGCCCCAGGTATCAGCCATGTCCTGTATCCATCTCCATCCATCTCCATCCATCTCTCCCGCCTCCTACACCCCCATGCCCCAGGTATCAGCCATGTCCTGTGTCCATCTCCATCCATCTCTCCAGCCTCGTACACCCCCATGCCCCAGGTATCAGCCATGTCCTGTGTCCATCTCCGGCCATCTCTCCCGCCTAATACATCCCCATGCCCCAGGTGTCTACCATGTCCTGTGTCCATCTCCATCCATCTCTCCCGCCTCCTACACCCCCATGCCCCAGGTATCAGCCATGTCCTGTGTCCATCTCCGGCCATCTCTCCCGCCTCCTACATCCCCATGCCCCAGGTGTCAGCCATGTCCTGTGTCCATCTCCATCCATCTCTCCCGCCTCCTACATCCCCATGCCCCAGGTGTCTACCATGTCCTGTGTCCATCTCCGGCCATCTCTCCCGCCTCCTACATCCCCATGCCCCAGGTGTCAGCCATGTCCTGTGTCCATCTCCATCCATCTCTCCCGCCTCCTACATCCCCATGCCCCAGGTGTCTACCATGTCCTGTGTCCATCTCCGGCCATCTCTCCCGCCTCCTACATCCCCATGCCCCAGGTGTCAGCCATGTCCTGTGTCCATCTCCATCCATCTCTCCCGCCTCCTACACCCCCATGCCCCAGGTATCAGCCATGTCCTGTGTCCATCTCCGGCCATCTCTCCCGCCTAATACATCCCCATGCCCCAGGTGTCTACCATGTCCTGTGTCCATCTCCATCCATCTCTCCCGCCTCCTACACCCCCATGCCCCAGGTATCAGCCATGTCCTGTGTCCATCTCCATCCATCTCTCCCGCCTCCTACTCCCCCATGCCCCAGGTGTCTACCATGTCCTGTGTCCATCTCCATCCATCTCTCCCGCCTCCTACACCCCCATGCCCCAGGTGTCTACCATGTCCTGTGTCCATCTCCATCCATCTCTCCAGCCTCGTACACCCCCATGCCCCAGGTATCAGCCATGTCCTGTGTCCATCTCCATCCATCTCTCCCGCCACCTACACCCCCATGCCCCAGGTATCAGCCATGTCCTGTGTCCATCTCCGGCCATCTCTCCAGCCTCGTACACCCCCATGCCCCAGGTATCAGCCATGTCCTGTGTCCATCTCCATCCATCTCTCCCGCCTCCTACACCCCCATGCCCCAGGTATCAGCCATGTCCTGTGTCCATCTCCATCCATCTCTCCCGCCACCTACACCCCCATGCCCCAGGTATCAGCCATGTCCTGTGTCCATCTCCATCCATCTCTCCCGCCACCTACACCCCCATGCCCCAGGTATCAGCCATGTCCTGTGTCCATCTCCGGCCATCTCTCCAGCCTCGTACACCCCCATGCCCCAGGTATCAGCCATGTCCTGTGTCCATCTCCATCCATCTCTCCCGCCTCCTACATCCCCATGCCCCAGGTGTCTACCATGTCCTGTGTCCATCTCCATCCATCTCTCCCGCCTCCTACACCCCCATGCCCCAGGTGTCAGCCATGTCCTGTGTCCATCTCCGGCCATCTGTCCCGCCACCTACACCCCCATGCCCCAGGTATCAGCCATGCCCTGTGTCCATCTCCGGCCATCTCTCCTACACCCCCATGCCCCAAGTGCCAGCCATGTCATATGTTCATCATCGTCCTGATCGACCGCTGCCTCCTCTCCCAGCAACCACGCCTCCCATAGCTGTTCTCTCCCAGCCACTGGGACGCTTAATATCACCAAGGTATTTCAGTTGGAGACACATGGGGCATGAAAATACACCAGGCAAGGGAACTGACAAAGGATCGAGAGTCTTTTCTGCGGATCGTATTTGTTTATTTTGTTCGCTCGCTTTAAACTTAAGTGAATGCTTATGGGAATGTCCCGAATGCTGTGATGTGGGTTCCTAAATCAATCAATCAATCATACATCCATCCATCAATCAATCAATCAATCATCCATCAATCAATCAATCAATCAATCATCCATCAATCAATCAATCATCCATCCATCCATCAATCAATCAATCATCCATCCATCAATCAATCAATCAATCAATCATCCATCAATCAATCAATCAATCAATCAATCATCCATCCATCCATCAATCATTCAATCAATCAATCATCCATCCATCAATCAATCAATCATCCATCAATCAATCAATCATCCATCCATCAATCAATCAATCAATCAATCATCCATCCATCAATCATTCAATCAATCAATCAATCAATCAACCATCCATCAATCAATCAATCAATCATCCATCCATCAATCAATCAATCAATCATCCATCAATCAATCAATCAATCAATTTAAACTTAAGTGTAGTCCATACACGCGCTACTCCTTCTAGTGCACTGTGTTGGAGTTTGTGTGTGGATTAGCTTTCCCTATTACCAGTGTCCCTCGCCATCAGGTGAACCCACTCCGACTTCTGAGGTACTGTGTAATTTACGTTCCTAAGTCAAGGACCAGAAGTTGACATTTTATTCCAACAGGGCGGTGTAGGAATTGAACCCGCTACCTCGGCATCAGCATGCGGACCGTGATGAGAGCGAGGTTCTGCAATAGGCTTGCTAGATGATGATGGTGATGAGGATGATGATGATGACGGTGATATTGATGATGATTTAGATGATGATGATGATGATGAAGGTGATGATGTTGATGAAGATGCTGATGTTGATGATGCAGATGATGTGAAGATGATGATGACGATTATGATGATGTTGATGATGAAGATAATGATGATGGAATACTGTAATGTTTCTTGCTTTGAGTTCACAATAAACTTAACGGTTACGCTAAAAAAGAAAAACCCGACCACAGCTAGCATTTTTGTTTGGCTTAAGATGTCGATTGCATTAGTTAATTAATCATCTCGGGTTTAGTTCCATTTTTTTCCTGGCATTGTTTGGAAAGCTCAGGCCAGTTCCTCGTGCTGAGCCAGGGAGGCGTGTACAACCAGTTCTCTCTGTCCAGGCTGGAACTGTGGCTGTCTGTGCGTGCACAAGCATGTGTTGGCAGCTCAAACCCCTCCTGCCGGGTCTCGTTTTTTGTCTCTCTCCAGGGGGGTGTTTATCTTTCGCAGATTCCAGGCACGTTCTTATTGCCAACCGCAAATGTTTGCTGCTGGACTGCAAGTCAAGCTTCTAGCTCAGAGCTGTCGTATTACCAAGATTTCGGAGGGTGGGGTGGGGGTCGCTTGGGGTTATGGTGGCCGTGTCTCTCTGAACAAGTGCCGGTTCATCTTGTCATCGTGCCGTTAAGCGTGGGCGGTCATGGTTCGCCACCTACCACGATGACCACTCGTGGATCAGCACTATGGTTTTGTCTCGATTATGCCATGTAGCCAAGCCATCCTGTTATCTATCTCTCTGCCTTCCCTTTGGTCTCTTGTCATCAATCTTGCCAGTTGTCACTAGGTTTTCAAGTTTATTTATTCTAATAACGTGCCCCCAAAAGTGTGACCACCCATCCATCCTTCATGTGCCATGCCGATAAGCGTGGGCGGTCATGTTCCACCATCTCACTCGATCACCAGAGTCGTGGATCAGCTCCGTGTTCCTGTCTCGACCATGCCACGAGGCTAAACCATCCTGGTATTAACTTCTCCGTCTTCCCCTTGGTCTCTTCCCTTCGATCTTGCCAGTTGTCACCAAGTTCTCCAAGTCATTTCTTCTCATAACATGCCCCAAAAATTTTGACTAAAGTGTGACCGTCTACGCATAATTTCCGAAATCAATTTACGGTTCTGTTTATTCTTGTAGGACTCGCTGACTGGTGTGTCTGTCCGCCCATGAAATTCTTTGCATTGTCCTTAGAAACAACAGGCCCACCAGCATTAAATGTTTCTCATATCGCGACATTTGACGACAAAAACACTGGCGCTGGATAGAACACATGGTCCCCCTCTACCGTGTGTCCACCTTGTCGAGGTAGAGGGGCTTGTGTGTTCCAATGACCCCAAGAGCTATGCCGACGGTAGCACAGCTACTGGTAGGGTCACCCATGTCGGACAGGTCAAGGGAGAGGGACCAGACCAAGTGACACACAAACCTGCTGCCTTGTAGGTAGACTGGGGACAGTCAAAGGCTAGGGAAAGCACCCCGAACAAATGCTTGTCGAAATCGGATGTACTGAGCCACAGGCTTGACAAAGCAGTGCAACGTAACTTAATTCATGATGTCACAAATTAAAATTAATCGTTATGGTGCTAATCCCGTGAAGTCCCATCAGGCGGTGATAGTGCCGGGCCCCCTGCCTCGAGGGGGTCCACCCATGACTACTGGTGGTCACCTTCCCCTGTGCTGTGGAGTCAAGGCACAGAGGAGTAGGTTAAGAGCTATTGACCAAACACCCCGGACACTCAACATACTACAGTGGAATGCCGAAGGAGTTTATAACAAGAAAGCCTCCCTAACACAGCGTCTTCATAAAGATAGAATAGATTTGGCATGCATTCAAGAGACACCTCAACGCCAATCGCACATTTTCAGTCGAGGGATATCAGGCCACACGTTTCGACCGCGAAGGACACAAAGGAGGAGTTGTAATACTTACACGAAATACAATACCTTGCAGCGAAGTATCTGTGATCTCTGACAACCAAACGGAAATTATAGGTGTTGATATAATGATAAAGGACGTGAAAATAAGAATTTACAATCTGTATAGCCCGGCAGATAAGGATCTTACACTCTCAAACATGAAAATAACTGACACAAATTGCATTGTTGTCGGAGACTTTAATAGCCGTTCAGAAAGATGGGGATACCCAGATACTGACAAAAGAGGAGATGAAGTGGAGGACTGGGAAATAGACTCAAATCTCCATCTACTCAACAAAGTGGATGACACACCGAGCTTCTACTCCAGAAGATGGATTACCACTTCTACTCCAGACTTAGCTTTCTGCACAGGAGACATCCTCCACAAAATCGATCGCCACGTGCTTGACCAATTAGCAGGTAGTGACCACAGACCAATCAAGCTTGTAATGAATATGGAGTATGTTCCACAGGAGCAAAAGCCTTTGCCCCGCTGGAATTACAAACGAGCAGATTGGGACAGATTTGCCATACTAACAGACAAATATTGTGAAAACATAAATACACGATATGGCAACATGAAGCAAATGGTGGAAAGTCTAAACAGAGCAATAATACAGGCGGCCACTGAGTCTATTCCAAGAGGAGCGAGGAAAAATTACAAACCATACTGGACTGAAGAACTACAAATTTTGGAGGACAAAGTTGAAGATGCTAGGAAGACCGCAGAGAGAGAACAAACAACTGAAGCGAACATCTCTCTCAAAGCCATCTCAGCAAAATATAAAAGAACAGTAAATCAAACAACAAGAGATTGTTGGAGGAAAAAAACAGAAAACCTGAATTTTGACAGGGATGGAAACAAACTATGGAAACTAGTGAAAGCCATGAACAATGAAGGACCTAGAAACAAACAAATAACAATTAAACAAGGAAATGCCTTGCTTACAGGAAAAAAGGCTGCAAATGCACTAATGGAACACTATGCCAGTGCAAACCACATTGATATTACAACCGAACAGAAGAAAGCAATCAAAGATAAACAGATACATCATAGAAATACAGAGACAGCAGCAGAATATATGATGGCAAATCTAACAATGGAAGAAATGGAACAGGCAATGAATACCCTAAAAAAGAAGAAATCACCAGGAAAGGATGGAATCACAAATGAAATGCTAATAGGACTAGGCACTAAGGCAAAAAAGAAACTACTAGCAGTCCTAAATTACAGCTGGAAGAGGGGAATAGTCCCACAGGCATGGAAGGAAGCTATACTAATACCAGTCCCAAAGAAAGGAAAAGACCTGGAAGAACCAAATGGCTATCGACCTATCAGTCTACTTAGCTGTGTAGGAAAATTAATGGAACGCATTATCAATGGCAGGCTAACATGGCATCTGGAAGAAAACCAACTCTTAACACCACACCAAGCAGGATTCAGAAAGTACAGATCCACTGAAGATCAAATAACCTATATAGCTCAGGAAATAGAGGATGCCTTCCAAGAGAAAAAGCACACACTAGCGGTCTGGGTAGATTTAGAAAAAGCATTTGATAAAGTATGGAAGGAAGGACTGAAAGTAAAACTGCAAAAAATGCATGTTTGTGGGAAAATGTACAATTGGATCAGCCACTACCTTGAGAACAGAACTGCCAGGACAAAAGTACAAGGACAAACCAGCAAAATGATGCTGTTGGAGCAAGGTGTCCCCCAAGGAGGAGTTCTTTCACCAACATTATTCCTAGCATATATAAATGACATCACAGACAATTTTCCAGCCAGAGTACACACATCATCCTTTGCAGATGACCTAGCCATATGGACATCTGAAGAATATATTAGTACAGCTAACAGCAGAATACAGCAAGCCCTATTAGCGCTAGAGGACTGGTCAAAATCATGGCTAGTGAAGATAAGTGAGGAGAAAACAACATGCACAGTGTTCTCCCTCTCAACTAAAACTCAGCAACCTAAGCTGGTATTGAATGGAAAAATATTGCGCCATGAAGAAAATCCAAACTACCTAGGAGTCACATTTGATCGTCGCCTGACATGGAAAACACAGGTTGAGAAAAATCGAACAAGAGCAAGGCAAAGAATGGCAATCATGAAAAAGCTTGCTGGTACAACGTGGGGAGCAGATGAGAAAGTTCTCAAGAAGTTATATACTGGACGGGTGAGGCCAGTACTGGAATATGGCATTGCAGCTTGGGCAACAGCAGCTAAGTCAAACTTTAACAAAATAAGTAGAGTCCAAAATCAAGGAATGCGAATCATAACTGGAAGCCTGAAGACAACGCCTATTAATGAATTAGAAAAGATCACTTGTTTACAACCAATGCAGGATAGAAGAGATAGCAGAGCCCAGCAACAAGCTGAAAAATTTAGAAGATTGACAGACCACCCTATGTATAAAAGGTTTAGTGGTTTTGGAAAGGGAAGACTGAAGCGTAGCAACTTTGTAGAAACTGCAAAACGAAAGATTAGGGCAGATCCCATACTTAACATGTCAACAGTCAGACCCATTTACAATGCAGACAAGTTCCCAGCTTGGAGACAGCAGCAACTGCCTGAGATGATAGAAAACATTCCTGGTATTGAGAAAAAGAACACTCAGCATGAAACCGAAAGAAGAGAAATAACCCTAAACTACATAAAAGAACATTACCCAAGCAGCAATTGGACCCATGCATATACAGATGGATCAGCCAAAAATTCAGTAGAGAATGGAGGAGGAGGAATTCTCCTAAATTTAAAAAATGGAGTGAAAAAAAACAAATTCAGTGGCAACTGGAAAGTTTTCAAGTAACTTCAAAGCGGAGGTAGAGGCTCTGAAAACTGCAGCAGAAATGCTCTTGATGGAGGAAAATAAAGAGAAGCAAATAGCTATCTTCACAGATGCAAAGTCAGCTGTCTCAATACTGAAGAGCAATAACAGCACAGAAATAGCTGACCTAAGAGCAGCACTCCATGGGCTATGCCAGAAATCCAAAAAAGTTGTAATACAGTGGATCCCATCACATTGCAGTATACCTGGAAATGAAGAGGCTGACAGACTGGCAAAAGAGGGCGGACGACTACCACAGCCTGACATAGACATAACCTATAATGAGGCAAAGAGGTTGATAAAAAGCACTTATAGAACCAAATGGGAATCAGAGCATCCTGGCCACCAGAAGGATGATGCATATTACAAACTCGACCGAAGAGAACAAGTAACAACCTTCAGACTCCGCACAGGACATAACAGGCTGAAATACCACTTGTTCAACAAACTAAAGATAGGAGATACAGATGAATGTAATTGTGGAACTGGTAAAATGACAGCTAAACATTTGCTGCAAGAGTGCCCAATATATGCAGAACAGAGAAAGATATTTTGGCCCACACCTGCTTCATTCGAGGACAAGCTCTATGGAGATATCAACAAGCTCAAGTCGACTGCAGCTTACTTTAACTGTATTCAGGTTGACATTTAAATGTACATGAAGAAGTATTTAGACTGCCACACTTCATACCACAGGCATGTCGGTTACACAAGCCTCCCAGAGGCATGAAATGGAATATTGCTTGGATAGCAAATCCATTACGTGGAAAGTCCGAATCGAAAGCTCACTGTGTGGGCTTCATAAAAGGTGGAAAAAGTGTCCCTGTGGCACAAAATTGAATATTGCTCGGATAGCAAATCCATTACGTGGAAAGTCCGAATCGAAAGCTCACTGTGTGGGCTTCATAAAAGGTGGAAAAAGTGTCCTAGTGGCACAAAATGGAATATTGCTCGGATAGCAAATCCATTACGTGGAAAGTCCGAATCGAAAGCTCACTGTGTGGATGTCATCTGCAAACTGCATTCTTCTGGCTTCTGGAAGAACAGCCTATGGTGAACGGAAGGCCCAATATACGGAAGTGAGGCTAAGCAGCCATGTGCAGGACGTGACGATTCCTTGGGTGAGCCCAGTACCAGAGCGCTGTGTGATGGCTCTGCAATTATGGAAGCCTCCTTGGATGGCGGGGAATGCCCATGGTCTGCCCCTGCCTTCCCTTGAGGGCTGACCAGGATGCCTTTGGCTGTTCAATATGGGCCAAGATGGGATGGGAGATAACACCACAACAGTGAGTCTAACGTCCTAAGAAACCCCCGGGAAGGTTAACCCGGTCAACAATTGCCCGCAGAAGTCGGATGTGTCGGCCTAACGGCGCAAGAACGCAGCTCTGCTGTAAACAGGCACAACGCAATCACGTCCGAAAAAAAACTCCGGATGAACGAAGAAGAAGAAGAAGAAGAAGAACACATGGTCAGTAAACCTGAGGATAGTATAACATGGCCGGTCTCCGTAGCGATGGGTTTCAGAGGCGGTTCGTGATCCCACATACCCGCGTTCGAAACACAGCTGCACGCTATTTAGCAGCAGACCGCGTTGCGTTGGTTTTTACAAAATGGTATGGGTGCCGGCCGTTCAGAAAGTCACATCAGCATTTTTCAGCTTCTGTTGATGTACGTAAACTTGCCAATACATCAACAACAGCAAACAATATTGGTGTTGACCGCAAACGTCCTGTAAAGGATATGCAACTAAATTTAAGTATAACAAGAGATACTTTTCGCTGGCACCCACAGGGGTGGCGAAATTACTGGATAGATAGATTGCAAGACAGACAGACAGACAGACAGACAGACAGCCTGCCTGCCTGCCTGTCTGCCTGCCTGCCTGTCTGTCTGTCTGTCTGTCTGTCTGCCTGCCTGTCTGTCTGTCTGTTCTAGTGCAAACAATCTCTGTTATACTATCTCCAGGTTGACTCTCCAGGTGCTCTATCCAGCGCCAGCGTGGGTCCCCTCGACTCTCGGTTCCCTGGAGTCTCCGACTAGCTCTCACCTTAGGCTCCACGCTGTCCGAGGCATTATTCAGTCACATTCAGAGTGAGCCCTAGCTCAATCCTGTGCCCGGACATGGACGAAGGTAGCACCAACATCTAGTGCGTTCTGGATTTGTTGGTGACGATTTGCCTTCTCCGCACACGGGTGAGTTAATACATTTTTTATTTGTTTTGTTTTCATTCCTTCACCCGTGCTATTGCCATACACCAAGGTTGGTTCATGAGCCACCCGGTGCAATCAGGCTACAGCTTCATGCAACCCAGCGGGAAGATGTGAAGTTCAAGAATCTCGCCTTGCATGAAAATTGCGAGGCGGGGCTGCAGAGGAGAAGACAGCGTCTTCTGCGGGCAGTGAGTGGAGTTTGGACCACTGTCAGTGTTTGATCGAGGTCTGAGTATAGTAGAATGGCCAAACAATAAGCCCCTACATGTATTCATAGATGTGTAGTTATTGTGTCGACTCTGAGCATGTAGTTGTGAAAACATATATTGTAATTTGTTCAAGGCTTGGAGTCAATACAGAATGAAAACGGAGTTGTGTGTTGTTATTCAAGATATGTTGAGTTCAGTCCAAACTATGAGTTGTCATGAATCGTCCAGTTATCAATTCAAGTGCTGGGAAAGATACCTATGGCACCCGTCATACAATCAAGGCTGGGCAGCTTCAACGAACTTACAGCAATGACGATCAGAGCACGCATATTCAGATGCGGACGATAGTATAATTCTGATTCATCAACGAGCTATCACAAGCGTGCTATGTTAACAAGCAGACGCTCCGTACTAGTGCAGACGCACTAACATAACCTAACATAGCAATAGCATAATAAACCAGTCGTCGTGGTAGAACTATGATAAACTATATGACATAGGATAAACTCCATGGCAGCTATTTTTCTTTATTTTTTCCCCCCATTCATTCTGTCTTTCTGTCTGCTTGCCAGCCAGCCATTCGTTGCCTATTCGTCCGTCCGTCTAGTTCTTGTATATCTTGACAGATATGGTTATTCTGTTTTTCTCTCTTCCGTATCTTGGTATATTTATGACAGTTTATTTGATCTTTGTGGAGTGGCTGGTCGAATGTCTAGATTGCCGGGCTCTCCTTCGGGAGACCCGGGTTCGAATCGTCGGTAGGGTGCGGAGTTTTTTTCCTGATCGGGGCAAAAAGAAAACTTTAACCTGCACAGTTCGCGGCGACTGCACTAGCCATGCGGCCTTAATTCCTCAGGCTCAAGACCCCCCGCCCTGCCCTGTCCTACACCGCAAGGTACTATGGAAGCTAAAATTAATAACACATACTAGAACAAGTCTAAACATCTAAATAAAACGTGATTTGCGGGTCTATTTACGTTATAAAACGAATTTCATTACGGCGAGAAGAAGAGAACCGTCAAATTTAGAGGGAAAAACAATATCAAGCAACTGGTTCTTGTATTAATGCGATCTTGAAATAATCTTAATTCCCCCCTGGAAACCCTAAAATCCCACCCCCTCTCTGGGGGGAGGGGTGGGGGGGGATTCCTCACCGGTTGAGAACCACTGCTATAGGCAGAAAATGACAGTTTTTTATGTGATCTTTCAGGTTCTTGTCTCTTGTTCTTCCAATAAATCCGCCGTGGTGTAGTGGCCAATGAGCTTGCTCTCCGCGACAGTAGTCCTCGAGTTGTCTTGTTAGTAGAAGAACACACTAAACAACGGAAACACCAAATGCTGAAGGTACAAGAGATCCAAACCCGCCTGCTGCCAGCGACCACACTGTGGATATCTCTAAGTGTATTGATCTTATTTTCCATCTTCTTTGTGTTCTCCGCTCCCTCTCTCTCTCTCTCTCTCCCTCTCTCTCTCTCTCTCTCTCCCTCTCTCTCTCTCTCTCTCTCTCTCTCTCTCTCTCTCTCTCTCTCTCTCTCTCTCTCTCTCTCTCTCTCTCTCTCTCTCTCTCTCTCTCTCTCTCTCTCTCATTAGTAATTATTTTTTTCTTATTCCATTCTTCTGCTTTTGGGTAGCTTGCTTAACATTTACCATCTAGTACAGTGGTTCTCAACCTTTTTTGGCCCATTCCCCCCTTCACCATATTTTCAGAACGCCATTCCCCCCCCCCCCCCCCACTTCCTATCAAAAATTTGGCCCGTTCCCCCCTTCACTGTATTTTCAGAACGTCATCCCCCCCCCCCCCCCCATTCATATTTCCTATCTAAAAATCCCCTCACCCCAACACAGTATACGTAAAAGTGGAAGGCAAATGTAATAGCATATACTAAAACAAGTCTAGACATCCACATAAAACATGATTTGTGGGTCTACTTACTTTATAAAATGAATTTTAGAAGGACGAGACATACATAACTGTAAAGTATGAAGGGAAAAACTATGTCAAGTAATCGGTTCTTGTATTAACACGATCTTGAAATGGTCTTCATTCCCCCCTGGAAACCATGAAATTCCCCCCTGGGGGGGGGGGGGGGGGGGGGGGGGGGGGAATTCCCCACCGGTTGAGAACCACTGATCTAGTACGATCAACACCACAGAAAGGTATATCTACCCCCTCCCTGCGACACCTTATGACAAAAGCAGAAGGACAAAAGAAGAAAAGGACGACAAGAACGCCAGTGTATGAAACTTAAAGAGATAGAACTTCATCTTCCAAAACACATTGCTTGTTATTCATGTTGATATTTGGACGTCTTAGGTTGGTAGTGTCCTGAAAGGGGCTTGCATCTACTAGGCTGAGGTTGGTATAGAGTTTTCTCCCGACCCAAGGGTTCGATTCCGGGATTCCTTCTTCAGTTCACGAGTGCGATTTTTTCGGAGTATCCTGGGAGTCACCGCTGGACCTTCGGGGTTGGTGCTTTGTGCGACGCTTTCGGCTTGCGACGCTTTAGTCTTGCGACGCTTTCGAGATGCGACGCTTTCGGCAGACCTCCCTGCGGAAACAAACCGAGTCATGTGGTATAACACCCGGTGCAATGGAATCGTTCGTCTCCCCTTTAAACTCCTTTAAACTTGTTTTTTTTTTTTTTTAAAGTCTTCCAAGGGATATAAATCCAACTTGAGTAAGTCCTTATCTCATTTACAATCTAAATTAAACCAAGTCTGTCTCCCCGATCCTCAAATATTCCGTGTCTTTTTATTACTTATCTCCTGCCGATCTGACTCTTGTCTTTCGTTTTTATATTCAAATGACTCCACCTTTCTGGGCGGTTTCTCGGTTTAGAATGAGAATGTTCAGAATTTGACGGGATGTGGCAGCCGTTTGTTTGCAGATAAATTCAGTACAAACTCATACATCACGCTCGAGAAATGAGTTCAGGCTTTAGATGTGCGCGAGTGCATACTGAACACATGCAGGTGTTGTTGGTTGGCGGTGCTTTCTGCTCGTGAGTCTTTTCCGGGGTGTGTACTTGGAGGTGTAGTGCGAGACTTGATTGTCAGAGAATTAGCAGGTCTTTGATCTCAAGGAGGACCTCTGCGGGTTGGGGGTTTGGCTTTAGTGGTTGTGTGACGTCTGTCGTGGGTTAGAAACTGAGTTGCGTAATCGTTGCTAGGCACCTAGTCGTATTGCTGTTGCTTCTTCTTCTTCTTCTTCTTCTTCTTCTTCTTCTTCTTCTTCTTCTTCTTCTTCTTCTTCTTCTTCTTCTTCTTCTTCTTCTTCTTCTACTACTTCTTCATCCCCCCTCCTCCTCCTCCTCCTTCTTCTTCTTCTTCTTCTTCTTCTTCTTCTTCTTCTTCTTCTTCTTCTTCTTCTTCTTCTTCTTCTTATTCTTCGACTTTCTTCTCCTCTACCACCGCCACCAACTCCTCATCATCATTATATTCTTATTCTTAATCTTTCTCCTCCTCTTCTACTTTTTCTTCTGCCTTGCTGTGCTGCTGTTGCTTCTTCTTTGACTGGTTGTTGTCCTTCGTATTCTCATCCTCCTGCTCCCCCCCCCCTTTCTCCATCGTCTTTTTCTTTTACTTCTTTCTCCTACTCCTATTCTGCTTCTTCTTCGTCATCTTCTTCGTCATCTTCTTCATCATCATCATCATCATCATCATCATCATCCTCCTCCCACCCAGGCCATGACTCCGGGTGTCTTTCTCCTGCCGTTATGTTCGTACCCTGTTTTGAGACGTTCGATTCGTTTTCAGATTCTACCACCTTCGGCTGTGAGAAGCCAGGTTCTTACTCGGCCATTCGTCTCCGCATCGACTAACTAATCAACCAACCAGCCTGCCTGCCAACCTACTAATTGACAGCTTGTTTAATTGCTGAGTACATTTGCCTTCTTGCAAAACGCTGCCTTTGCTGTAGCGATTCTGGTTCTAATCTCTGCAAGGCATCTCCCGTCAGATAGTATAAATGTTCCAAGATAGTCGTACCGATTCACCTCTCTGAGAATCTACCCATTTACTTTGATGTTTCATTGTAGCATTCCTCTTGAAGATGATTGTAATTTCTTGTTTCTTCCCGTGAATACATATTCAATGGGGTGAGTTCCCCGCAGTCTATGAATAACGAGCAAGAAGGAAAACAGAAATGAAAAAGAAATAAGGGACCTCATCGTTTAGACTTCATCTGGTTCCATAAATATGCGATACGGGATCACATCTATGCGGCCTTAATCTCGACATCTAGAATACAAATTGTTGCCCTTCTCTGCGCGTGGCTTCTAGAGATTCTGGGCGGACATCCGGCCTGCTTCCGATATCATTCCTGTCCATAGTCGGGCGGGAGGCGCTGCAAAATCGGCGTCGTTTTTTGACAGGTTTACGGTAATTGGGTCCCAGGTTGGTGCCACTCTGGTGTGTTCGGGGATTCATAAGGGGGAAAAAAAAGGGGGGGGGGTGGGGGGGGGGTTTAGGGAAAGAAAGAAAGAAAGAAAGAGAAAGGGGACAACACATATCTACCCACCTATCCATCTACCTACCTACCTATCTACCTACCAACCTACCTTTCTGTCTCTATTTATCTATATATTTATCTATGTATATATCTGTCTATATATCTTATCTGTCTATTTATCTAACTATCTCTCTGTCTGTCCATCTGTTGATAGGAGAAGCAACGGATGCGGCAGGGTAAACCAACAGGACACACAAACATTTAAGTATGTGTATCTCCTGTGGGGGAAAACAAAAATTGAGAGATACTAAACACAGACACCATGTCCGTACCTTACAACGAACTCCCCTACGGGAAAACGTAAATCACAAAGGAAAAATTTTAAAAAAAAAACAAAATTATTATTATTATTTCTTCGCGTTCATATCTTGAGCTATTAAATTATCTTTCTGTCAGTGCACCTGTCAGCCTTTCTGCTTGCCTGCCTGTCTGTCTCTCTCTGTGTCTACCAGGAAATGTCTTCGGAAATAAAGTCGTCCGGCTTACTGAACACATGACCCACCGAGTAGCGATTTATCTATAACTTTTATCTACAACATTTATCTATCACATTTATCTATCACATTTATCTATCATATTTATCTATCACATTTATCTATAACATTTATCTATAGCATTTATCTATAACATTTATCTATAACATTTATCTATAACATTTATCTATAACGGTATGTCTAGCAACATGTGTCTGATTCGCCTTGAAGCTGGTAAACGGGGCTTTTACTTGTTTGCCTTACCAAACAGCTGGGCATATTTCAGGGTAGAAAGACGGGTACGGCAGCTAGGTAGATCTTTAACAGCTTTTTATCATGGCTTGGGTAGCGGTCGGCACCATATTTTATCAACTGCATAGGAGTCTTCGTGACAACTGGAAAGATCAAGGGGAAGAGAGGCAGAGGTTCTGAAATGATGGAGGAATATCATCAACAGAGTTGATCCAGAACACCAAAGACCGAGATCTGTGGAGAGCCATGAACACCGACACCAGCTGGTAGGGCACTTGATGATGATGATAGGAGATCGTTAGATTTGAGGGAATAACAATCGCCGAAGTCAGTCGACAAGGCAATTGATGATGCCAATGATGATGGCTAAATAATAGAAAATGTGACGCCTACATGTACCGGGGGTTCGAACTGGATACTCTTAACGCCGCCGTGCTAAACCATATTGCAAGTGTCTGGTTGTAAGCGAGTGTGCTACCTGGAGTCGGCAGGTTTCTCGACGATGTATCTACCACAGCATTGTCGCTCATCGGAAATAAATAAATGGGGAAAACCCGGTTTGTTTTATTTTTAGTTTGCTAATGCATTTTGGCTGTTGGCAAATGTAAATATCACATTATAGATTACTCGTGAGTGTGTGAGAAGTTACATAACATACACAGTGAGTATATGTGCGTTTGTATATAGATAGACAGACAGATAGATATGGATGGATGGATGGATGGATGGATGGATGGATGGATGGACAGACGGGCGGATGGATGGATGGATAGGTGGATGGGTTGGTTTCAACATGGACAGATGGTCAGAAGGCAGAACACAGATAGGTAGTTAGGTAGGTAGATATGGAGGCGAGCAGGTAGAGGGAAGTCATAACAGTTAAATGGATTGATAGATGATTGTATAGGTAACTAGGTAAAGAGGCATTGAGAGAGAGAGACAGAGACAGAGACAGACAGAGAGACAGGGAGAGGGAGAGAGAGACCATTACCGTTAAAAATATGAATGGCGATGGAAACCTGAAAAACTAAAGACCACGTTTTTATTAGAACCGGAGAAAAATATATTTGGAAAATCAGAATATTTATAACCGTACGAAAGAAATTAACAGGTAACTATCTACACTCATAGAAGTAGAGATTACATGACACACTAAACCAGTAGTTCCCAAGCTTTTCAAGCACACGGCCATATCTACTATTTTCAGTAGTTAAGCGGGCCATAACAAATTATAAAAGTCGTGCAATATCATTTTTACCTTTCTTAACTTAAATTTTAAATCAGTTTCGACAGTCGTTATTAATGTAATTAATTTACAATTGTAACTGTTCTCCATAACCAGTTACTTAAGTTCAGATGCCAGTTTATCAATGTCTGGGCACACATCTGACTTGCCCAAAGTCATAAGCGCAACTAGGTTACTGTCGGTGAGTCTGGAACGTTGCTTGTTTTTTTTTGTGTGTGTATAACCTGTCATTGCGGAAAATGACTGCTTGAGGCCTCGCGTGCCACTTTCTGACAGCTGGCGGGCCACAAGTGGCCCGCGGGCCGTGGTTTGGGAACCTCTGCACTAATCAGTTAGTTGCATTGTTTTTACAGGAAGTCACAATCAATCCTATCATCTGTTTACTGTTTGTGATTTTAGTAGGCAGTTTTTACGTTCAGTAAACATGTCAACTGAAAACCTATAGTGACCACATCGATGTCTGTAGCTTGGGGTAGTGAACGCATTTTCACAAGTCCGATATATCGGCTTCGGAATCAGCCGCTGGCGATTTGGTAGTATGTTTTTTTTTTCGTTGTTATTTCATAGTTGTAAGAGCGTCGGTTGTTCAGAAAGCAACGGTAAACTGCTGGCCGTAGAGTAACCTAGACAACCACAAACACTCAACAGTTTGGTTGATTACGACGGCCTGCAGAGGCCATTTTAATAGTGACCACATCGGGATCCAAACTGTTGCTTCCAATTCATGAAAGCGTCTCCCTGAAGGAACAAGTGTACTTCCACGCACAGCCAACTATACGTTGTTACTCCTCCTCCTCCTCCTCCTCCTCCTCCTACTACTACTACTACTACTACTACTACTGTCGAAAGCCACACTGTGATTCGGGGTAGACTTGATCTCCTAGGACTTGAAGTCTGCGCAGAACAATTCTGGCAAATACTTTTCCAACAATACACAGAAGTGAGATACCCCTATATCTACTACTACTACTACTACTACTACTACTACTACTACTACTACTACTACTACTACTACTACTACTACTACTACTACTGCTGCTGCTGCTGCTGCTGCTGCTGTTGTTGCTGCTACTACTACTATTACAACACCTATTACTACTACTACTGTTGCTACTGCTACTACCACCACCACCAAGAGAAGGGCTTGTAATGACGCAAGCTCCCTCTTTCCGACCTACAACCCTTTAAAGCTTATCCGCCGTTGTGGCACTGTGCCCACGAAAGGTGCACTCGGCAGGGACTCAATCGACGCCTCGGCTGTGTCCCAAGGATCCCGAATCTCGGCAACATTATTTTAATCTATTTATAATAATAATATCAGAATCTAAAAAAAAAATATAATATAAATAAGAAACATTTTAAAAATATATAATTATATTACCATCCGATGACTTGTCACAGAACAGGTAAGCCATAGGTGTTTTGGCTCTTTCTGTATCATGCATGTATTTCACCTGCACTTTAAAATAGCAGCAATGCCACGTTCTACATGCACACATCAGTACAGGCTCTAATACAGAGGTGTCCAACACGAGTCCCGCGGGCCGCATGCGGCCCCCCGGGAATCATGTTTTGGCCCGCGGAGTGGGAAACGACGATGTGGTCTAAGCTGTAGCACGCTTGCTTTTTTACTTTAATTAACAAAAAATTAAAACAAAATTAGGTGCGTGGCCCGGCAGGAAATATTATTTCTGAAATTTGGCCCGCCTGCTAAAAAAGTTGGCCACCCCTGCTCTAATACAAACCGTCTTGTAGCAGCAGCCTGCTGTAAGCATCTGCGGTGTTAGGATCGTCACATTTAGGACCGGAGTGCACTGAGGGATAGGTGGTCAGTGTTTCCCTCGCTTAGCGAACGCCGAGTGCAGGCATACTGTCATCCCACCTTGCTCGTGTCATTGTCGGAGTAACGACCTGGTCATGTTACCAACGATGCCAGCTGGTACAATATCTTCAAACGATTGTTCTCATTGCCTGTGGCAGCGCTGTGTGCTCGGGGGATTAGGTGCTGGTCTTTCCCTCGCGGGGCGAATAACACGTTACACAATACATTAACAGCAGTGCGTTAACATCAGTACATTAACATCAATACATTAACAGCAGCACATTAACACCAATATATTAACAGCATTACGTTAACAACAATATATTACCAGCAATACATTAACAGCAATACATTAAGAGCAGTACATTAACACCAATGCATTAACAGCATTATTTAATAACAATATATTAACAGCAATACATTAATTGCAACTTACATTAATAATAATACAGCAACAAGAGTACATTAATAGCAGTACATTAACATTCCTTAACAACAATACATTATCACAGCCTGGCATTCTGGGATATTGAGTAATTTTCATTTTCTCTTCATTGTTCTCATTTTTTCATCTTGTCATTCTCCTCATCCTGTTCTCGTGCCTTAATGTCGTCACTGGAGGGTGTTCTCCGTGATTATATGTTGTGTTTTGTGTACATATTTGTTTGCTGATGAAGGATAGTCGCCGCAACGTCGCGGTTTACGTTTCCCGTAAATGTGTTCTATAAAGCTGCAAAACTTTGTATTATTTTCTATTGTTTACATTTCCACAGCTTTACCGTAGTTGCACTAAATTTATTCAGGTCAATTTTAGAAATTCAAATGCTCCTGGATTCTAATGGATCCCAAGACCACTGCACCGCAGGCAGCATCTAGCCACTACATTACCGCAGCTCCCCCATTTATTCCCGTACCACTCATTAATCTATAAACGGATTATAATTTATCACAGAAGGACAGACAACTCTCAAGTTTGATGTTTATTTTATCCGATAGGTTTTCTCCCCTGTTTTTGAGATGGGGATTAACATGTCACTCAGGGAGGTACCAGGGTATACGTAGAGATAAGTTATCACCGAAGCCGCGCCGCCTCCGTTAAAAAGCTGTTAGTGGAAGCCGTAATCCACGGCTTCAGGAAATGTGATATGAGATAGACTTAAGCAAGTGTTTCTCGTTTGTCATACGCCAAGTCTCTTGGGGGGAAATGGGAGCATGTTTAAGCTGATCTCTTCCCACAGTTAATACTTCGATGTGCCAACGGGGATCCCAATGAGTGTTCCAGCTTGAGGCTTACATGTTCTTGAATGAAAAGAGCCCCAGTTGGGTTGTGTTCGTTTGCAACCCTATGTGTAGGGTTTGAAGATAAATCACATGGGTTGTGTTCGTTTGCTACTTGTGTGTAGGGTTTGAGGAGCAATGACATGGGTTGTGTTCGTTTGCAACCTTGCGTGTAGGGTTTGAAGGAAATAACATGAGTTGTGTCCGTTTGCAACCTTGCGTGTAGGGTTTGAAGGAAATAACATGAGTTGTGTCCGTTTGCAACCTTGTGTGTAGGGATTGAAGGAAATAACAAATAACATGAGTTGTGTTCGTTTGTAACCTTGTGTGTAGGGTTTGAGGAGAAATGACATGGGTTGTGTTCGTTTCCAACCTTGTGTGTAGGGTTTGAGGAGAAATCACATGGGTTGTGTTCGCTTGCAACCTCGTGTGTAGGGTTTGAGGAGAAATCACATGGGTTGTGTTCGTTTCCAACCTTGTATGTAGGGTTTGAGGAGAAATCACATGGGTTGTGTTCGTTTCCAACCTTGTATGTAGGGTTTGAGGAGAAATCACATGGGTTGTGTTCGTTCGCAACCTTGTGTGTAGGGTTTGAGGATAAATCACATGGGTTGTGTTCGTTTGCAACCTTGTGTGTAGGGTTTGAGGAGAAATGACATGGGTTGTGTTCGTTTCCAACCTTGTGTGTAGGGTTTGAGGAGAAATCACATGGGTTGTGTTCGCTTGCAACCTTGTGTGTAGGGTTTGAGGAGAAATGACATGGGTTGTGTTCGCTTGCAACTTGCGTGTAGGGTTTGAGGAGAAATAACATGTGTTGTGTTCGTTTGCAACCGTGTGTGTAGGGTTTGAGGAGAAATCACATGGGTTGTGTTCGTTCGCATCCTTGTGTGTAGGGTTTGAGGATAAATCACATGGGTTGTGTTCGTTTGCAACCTTGTGTGTAGGGTTTGAGGAGAAATGACATGGGTTGTGTTCGTTTCCAACCTTGTGTGTAGGGTTTGAGGAGAAATCACATGGGTTGTGTTCGCTTGCAACCTCGTGTGTAGGGTTTGAGGAGAAATCACATGGGTTGTGTTCGTTTCCAACCTTGTATGTAGGGTTTGAGGAGAAATCACATGGGTTGTGTTCGTTTCCAACCTTGTATGTAGGGTTTGAGGAGAAATCACATGGGTTGTGTTCGTTTGCAACCGTGTGTGTAGGGCTTGAGGAGAAATCACATGGGTTGTGTTCGCTTGCAACTTGCGTGTAGGGTTTGAGGAGAAATAACATGTGTTGTGTTCGTTTGCAACCGTGTGTGTAGGTTTTGAGGATAAATCACATGGGTTGTGTTCGTTCGCAACCTTGTGTGTAGGGTTTGAGGAGAAATCACATTGGTTGTGTTCGTTTGCAACCTTGTGTGTAGGGTTTGAGGAGAAATGACATGGGTTGTGTTCGTTTCCAACCTTGTGTGTAGGGTTTGAGGAGAAATCACATGGGGTGTGTTCGTTTCCAACCTTGTATGTAGGGTTTGAGGAGAAATCACATGGGTTGTGTTCGTTCGCAACCTTGTGTGTAGGGTTTGAGGAGAAATCACATGGGTTGTGTTCGTTTCCAACCTTGTGTGTAGGGTTTGAGGAGAAATCACATGGGTTGTGTTCGCTTGCAACCTCGTGTGTAGGGTTTGAGGAGAAATCACATGGGTTGTGTTCGTTTCCAACCTTGTATGTAGGGTTTGAGGAGAAATCACATGGGTTGTGTTCGTTTCCAACCTTGTATGTAGGGTTTGAGGAGAAATCACATGGGTTGTGTTCGTTTGCAACCGTGTGTGTAGGGCTTGAGGAGAAATCACATGGGTTGTGTTCGCTTGCAACTTGCGTGTAGGGTTTGAGGAGAAATAACATGTGTTGTGTTCGTTTGCAACCGTGTGTGTAGGTTTTGAGGATAAATCACATGGGTTGTGTTCGTTCGCAACCTTGTGTGTAGGGTTTGAGGAGAAATCACATTGGTTGTGTTCGTTTGCAACCTTGTGTGTAGGGTTTGAGGAGAAATGACATGGGTTGTGTTCGTTTCCAACCTTGTGTGTAGGGTTTGAGGAGAAATCACATGGGGTGTGTTCGTTTCCAACCTTGTATGTAGGGTTTGAGGAGAAATCACATGGGTTGTGTTCGTTCGCAACCTTGTGTGTAGGGTTTGAGGAGAAATCACATGGGTTGTGTTCGTTTGCAACCGTGTGTGTAGGGCTTGAGGAGAAATCACATGGGTTGTGTTCGCTTGCAACTTGCGTGTAGGGTTTGAGGAGAAATAACATGTGTTGTGTTCGTTTGCAACCGTGTGTGTAGGGTTTGAGGATAAATCACAAGGGTTGTGTTCGTTCGCAACCTTGTGTGTAGGGTTTGAGGATAAATCACATGGGTTGTGTTCGTTTGCAACCTTGTGTGTAGGGTTTGAGGAGAAATGACATGGGTTGTGTTCGTTTCCAACCTTGTGTGTAGGGTTTGAGGAGAAATCACATGGGTTATGTTCGCTTGCAACCTTGTGTGTAGGGTTTGAGGAGAAATGACATGGGTTGTGTTCGCTTGCAACCTTGTGTGTAGGGTTTGAGGAGAAATCACATGGGTTGTGTTCGTTTCCAACCTTGTGTGTAGGGTTTGAGGAGAAATCACATGGGTTGTGTTCGTTTCCAACCTTGTATGTAGGGTTTGAGGAGAAATCACATGGGTTGTGTTCGTTTGCAACCTTGTGTGTAGGGTTTGAGGAGAAATCACATGGGTTGTGTTCGTTTGCAACCTTGTGTGTAGGGTTTGAGGAGAAATCACATGGGTTAAAATACGGGTAAAGTTAGTCTCATGTCCTTTACATGACGTGGCAGTCAACCCCAACATTTATTGCTTGTTTGTGATTTATTGGGCAACGTTTGTTAAGTTCGGTCAGCGCGGCCGCGGGCTTCCTGCGTTTTCGCTGAAGCCTCCGTTGCGCTCTCTGCGGGGTTGGGGGTTCAGTCCCAACAGCGGTAAGTTGGGCTTCAACGTGGTCTCCTCGCTCAGAAAGCAGTGACAAACTACTGAATGTAGAATTGACCAATATATCAATCGGAAAGGGGGTGGGGGAAACTAGCCAACCCCTACAGTCGAAGTACATATGTCCCTACAGCGAGGCGCCATCGTCATTTAGAGATGACAGGTTCGAATCCCGGTCGGTAACTATAGCTTTCAATTGTTATGTTGTCTAGTGCAGTGGTTCTCAACCGGTGGGGAATTTTAAGGTTTCCAGTGGGGAATTAAGATTATTTCAAGATCGCGTTAATACAAGAACGGATTGCTTGATATTGTTTTTCCCTCCATACTTTACGGTTCTGTACTTCTCGCCCTTCTGAAATTCGTGTTATAACGTAAGCAGATTAGCAAATCCCGTTTTATGTAGACGTTTAAACTTGTTCTAGTATGTGTTATTAAATTTAGCTTCCATTTTTACGTAAACTATGTAGAGGCGAGGGATATGGGGGGGGGGGGGGGTATTTATAGGGAGGAAATATGAAAGGGGGGGGGGGGAGATGACATTCTGAACATATGGTGAAGGGGTGCATGGGCCAAGGAGAGTGCGTTCTCTAGTCTCTTCTTCCTTCTTCTACTTCTGTAAGCGCCAGTCAATACATGTGGTTTATTTATGGACGGTTTTAGTTGCCTCAGAGAGTTTCCCAATAGATATGTCTGTTTATAGTTACAGTTCATTTAATTTTTTACAGGATTTCGCAGTCAACCCCAGCATTATTTGTGATTTACTAGGCAAGTTTGCCTTCAGTAGTTTGCCATTGTTTCTGAACGACCGGCACTCATGCCTGTTGAGTTTAAGAACCGACATCACTGCACTCAGGACATTCCCATGCGCGCTCCGTCCTCTCATTCAACAGCCAGCGAAAAGTCATACTACTAATCGTTCCTACCGCCATCTAATTAAAAGTTCTCCTGGTCTTTCCTCTCAGTTTTGAGATTCTTCCAGAACCCCTGCCTATCCTCCGCTATATACTCTTTCCACATGCGGGTTCTCAGTCTGTTCTCCCGTATCTTTGTATGGGAACCAACGCAGGGCTGTCTGCTTCTAAATCGCCCGCAGCTTTGTGACCCCTTCAACCCAGCGCCGGTTATTGTGTTTATGGGTGTTGTATTAATATGCTTCATCAATATTAATTATATGCCCCGTGTGTATTCTTTATTTATTAATATTCTCATTATTCCACGTTATGCCTTCATCGTCGGAGTGTTCGTTTTTTATAGCTTTCCTTAACATTGTGTATGTGTGTGTTTGTCTGTGTTTGTGTATGTTTATGTGTGTGTGTCTAAGTGTATGTGCGTGTGTGTGTTTGTGTATGTAAGCGCGCGTGTCTGTGTGTGTGTGTGTGTGTGTGTGTGTGTGTGTGTGTTTGTGTGTGCCAAGAAATCACAAACAGTCAAAAATAAACTGCTGGGGTTTACTGCGTCGTCCAGCAAAAGATATACTGCTAACTTTAAAAAACAAATTGTGACTGTATATTCCAGAGACTGGTCTGTCTAGCTATAATCTATTCAGATTTTCTCAACATAAGTCGTATTCAGTGCCACCGGCTTCTCCTCACCTTTTGATTAACCGGTGTTTACTTGAGTTCTCTCCATGAGCTCCACGTTGGTGATTCTGTCATACTGTTTGAGTCCATCCGGTAGCGGTCGCTATACACATGATAATGATGGTAGCGGTCGCGTTTGTGCAATGGTTAAGACGACAGCATGAATGCGGTTTGGCGAGGTTCCGATTTCAGCTCTCGACGCTTGCTACAGGAGGACAAGACTGACCACCTAAACTCCGTGCGCGTAGTCCTGCAACACGTGAAAGTCCTGTCATGTCACAAACCCACAGCGAGTTCCTGTCACGAGCGCCAAAGTAACGTCTTGTCTGGGTGTTTACTCTCTTGTATATCTCATCTCTTATCATCTCATCTGATTTTGTCCCTCTTGTACCTCACGGGTATCCTAGTTTGGTTTCATAAATGTATAGGTACATCTTCTGCATTATGTCACTATTATTTAATGTAAGAAAGAGAGTGCTGAAATGTTACATAGAACTTGTGCTGCTGTATGGCAACAAATCATCGCTTATGAATGAACAAATCAGGAAGAGTTTCATCTTATCTCATCTTGTACCTTGCGGTGTTGAGGTGAAGTATAAACAACGGGAGAGTGCCCGTTTATGGGCTTCATGTACCGAGATTCCCATGGACTCTGTTATTCCCCGTGTCCATCGTTTACATTGTCGGCCTCTTTTTCTGGTTCCGTTTGATCTGTACATCATTGCTTGTTGTGGTATCATCATCATCATGATCATGATGTGCCATGCCGATAAGCGTGGGCGGTCATGTTTTACTATCTCTCTTGATCACCAGAGTCGTATATCAGCTCTGTGTTCTTGTCTCGACCATGCCACATGGCCAAGCCATTCAGATACTCATTTCTCTGCCTTTTCCTTGTTCTTTTCCCCTCAATCTAACCAGTTGTTACCAAGTTCTCCAGTTTATTTCTTCTCATAACGTGTCAAAAAAATCGTGACTGACTACGTCAAATTTCTCCATTCAGTTTACGGTTTTCATTTGTTTCTTGTATGAACTGGTCATTAGTTTTTTCTGACTGTCCATGGTATTCTTTGCATTTTCCTCAGAAACCACATTGCCACAACAATTGGAAGATTTTCACCTCGTCGGCTCATTGTCCACGCTTCACATTCATACAGAAGTACAAGTTGTATGTAGCACTTCAACACTTTCTTGTATTGTCAGTACAGTGTATTTTTTCCATCATGCAAAAGGCTACCTTCGCCATGGCGATTCTTGTCCTAGTCTCCGGGAAGGTTAACCCGGTCAACAAATGCCCACAGAAGTCAGATGTGTCGGCCTAACGGCGCAAGAACGCAGCTCTGCTGTAAACAGGCACAACGAAATCACGTCCGAAAAAAAAAAACAACTCCGGATGAACGCAGAAGAAGAAGAAGAAGAAGAAGAAGAAGAAGAAGAAGAAGAAGAAGAAGAAGAAGAAGAAGAAGAAGTTCTAGTCTCTTCAAGGCACCTCCCATAAGATGTTATGATTGTTTCGAGTTGTACCGATAGTTGTACCGATCCACTTGTTTAAGAATATTCCCATTTACCTATTATTACATTGTGATAGTTCTTTCTTCCTGGTGGCGCCCATAATCTGTGTCTTCTTACAATTTAATTCTAACCCTGGTTAATCTGTCGTGGTATGTTCAGTTGATAGCTTAGTATCTTGTATATATGATGAGGATATATTAACTATTTTATATTTGTATATATTAACTTCTATTAGTATATGTTAACTTGTCGTCCTATGACATTGATCGAATAGGCCAGATTTCTTCCACGCGGATTGTTTACTTCCTGTAGTTTCCTGGCAGCCATGTTTTTCAACGCGTGTCAGCGGTCGCGCAGACACAAACGCGTACACACACATTCAAACAATTAAATCCTGCCCACAGCCAATCTGTCTACACAACCAGTGCTAAACGTTGTTGGAAAGCCTGGCGGGCCTTCAACTTGAGGCCGCTTCGCATGTAAACACGGCCCTGCGCATGTCATGCCGCGGTGACTTCCTTCCTGTCGGACGTTCCTTGTTTGCCTGTTTGTCCCATTGTTTGATAAAGATTTGATTTTCAGCTCAGAATGTCGGTAAACTGCTGGCATGCCAATGGCTTGCCTGGAAAGATTAGGAGGCAAAATGGCGGAAGGCAAGATGGAAGTAAATTTGTTGCATGCCATTGAGCTAAAATTGTGATATTTGTGCTACAAAAAGACATTTAGAGAATAGTGGACATTCTGAGGCAATGAAACTAAAGCAAACAGGTTAATGTTTGTGGTGGTTGCTGCCGTTGTTGTAGAAGCTCGTCAATTCGAGTTGCTGACTGTTAAACGGTTTAACGACTTGGGAGATGGTAATGATTCGAGTTGAAGACGAGATGGTGTAGTGGCTCGACGCTCGCCTCCGGTCCGCTTGTCAGGGGTACTTATCCTCCTTTTCTCCACCTTCTCCTGCTTTCACCCTTTCTCCTACTCTTCCTTGCATCATCCTTTTTTCATCCTTCTCTTCTTTTCATCATCCTTTTTTCAACCTCCTCTTTCTTCCTTCTCCCTTCTCTCTATTACTATTTTCATCGTTATTGCTGCTACCGCCATATTTAAAAAAAAAATAGAATAGGGGAAGAGAATTTTCAAACAAGAGAACACTAAGCAGATGTGTAGACAAATTGCGGACGAGGAGTGCAGATTTTATTGCTTATTGCCAATCTGTTGTCACCCAATGCCATTTGCGAGGTTACACAGACGCTCCTTTAAGACAAGTCCTCACAGTGAGCTAACAATAACTAGATATTGGTATGTACAGAATTTACAGTACGTCTGCTACAGTGCAGCTTGCCGCTCTGGAATTCATAGCTAGCTAGAATCATGCCACATTTATTGCGCTCGTGACTTTTCGAGTGTCGCTTGATTATCGGTACAGAATTGAAACCGATGACTTTGCAAACAAAGCACGAGTACTTGTACACGAAAAGCTAGTATATATGGAGTAGTCCCCACTGAGTTCAACAAGGGGTGTCTGTTGTCGATAAGCTGCCGTCGGTTGCATGCCATGGCGGTGATTTGTTCTGATGATGTGTTTGTTCTGCCTGACTGTTTGTTCTCTAGTGGTTGGTTGATTGCTTGCTTCATTGTTTTTTGTGGTTTGTTGACTGATTAGTTGGTTCCATTCTTTGTTGGTTCGTTGGATGAGTGGCTTCTTAGGCGTCTAGTTGGCTGCTTGGTCAGTTGATTGTTTGGTTTATTGAGAAAAAATATCTGGAGTATATTGTCACAGTTGGCTGGATTAACAGTTTAACTGACTGACTGGCACCTTGCCGCCTTGACAGACGATATTTTGTGAAACGGGGTTGTACGCCTTTATAGCACAGCGCTTGGGTTGAAGAGACCATGTGTTGCCCATGTATCATGTTCCCTCTTTCGGCCTGACTAGTTTACTCCAGTGGAAAGGTAACATCAATACATCTGGAACAATACAAGTTGCAGAAGCTGCCGGATCAGCAAAGCAATGCTCTAACTGTCCGTCTGTCGGAGCTACTATCCTAGACCAGTTGCCGACCAACTCTTAGGGCCTGGTCTGCCCTGCCATGACATTTAGTCTTTAGGCTGCAATTCCTTGCACAAGGGTAAAACTGGTACCCTTCCAATTGTGCTCCTCCATCCGAAACCGTTGGCACAATGTGGAGTGTTGGGTTTGGTGAGCGCCGCCCAACATTCGGCGCTAACAAATAGCAGGTAGTACAGTCTACTGTCATAGGGTAGCTCAGTCATATCTGACTAAGACCTGGTTAGGATTTAACACACTGTAATGTAATATCTGACCATATATATGTCCATATTGGCGTGGATAGGCCTTAGGTTCATACCAGAATGCGATCGGCGTTGCCAGTAGTGGGTTGTGCTCAATATTTAAATTTCAAATCCCGAAACAACCACATAATCATATATATGTTGACTAACCGGCTGTGTAGTTTAAGGGATAATGAAACTGCGCGTTTCATAATTCCCCGTTACTTCTGAAGTCGGAGTGGGTTCGCCTGATGGCAAGAGACACTGCTAATAGGGAAAGCTAATCCACACGCAAATACAGTTCAGCACTACCAGAAGTAGCATGTATGGACCACGCTTGAGTTCAAAGCGAACGAGTGCCAAAATAATAATAATAATAATAATAATAATAATAATAAATAATAATAATAATAATAATAATAATAATAAATAATTAATAATAATAATAATAATAATTCCCCGTCATACCGTGTCGACGGTTCAAAATCAGCTGCTGGCGATTTGATAGCAGGCTGCTTTGCGTTGATTTCGATGCAGTGAGGCGTCGGTCGTTCAGAAAGCATTGGCAAATTACTGAACTCATATTGCTTAGTAAATCACACACAGTCAGTAAGTCGCTGGGGTCCTGTAAAGGACACGCAACTAACATGTGTTGACCGCTCTACGCGGTATTGTTTTGTTAGTTTCTTCTGGATCCGTTGTGTGAAATTTTTTTTTTTCTTTTTGATTTTTCTTGTGTATTTTTAAATAATAAAACATCACAATGAAATAACATTATGAAAGTATGTAGGATTACTGGACACACACAGGACGTTGCGGCGACTAGCCATATCAGCAAACACATACACAAAACACTTTCATTGTTTTCATCGTTTTATTCTTCTCATCCTGTCGTCACGTCTTAATGTAGTCACCGGAGATCTTCTCCGTGACTATATGTTGTGCTTTATGTGGGTGTTTGCTGATGAAGGCAAGTCGCCACAACGTCATGTGTGTGTCGTAATTCTGTTATGTAAAGCTGCACTACTTTCTATAATTTTATATTGTTTACATTTTCACAGTTCCACCAAATTTTATTCACATTGAAGGCTTACTGGGTATGTTAACTTGAAATTGTTCTTAGTCTCAAATAACCTTGTTTTAAAAAAAACGTAATTGGGCTCGTCCGGGATTTGAACCCGGGACCTCTCGCACCCAAAGCGAGAATCATACCCCTAGACCAACGAGCCGTTAAGGGATGTGGCGAATAGATTATATCAGTCCTAGTCCATTGTGCGAAAAAAATAAAACTTTCCACCATGTCAACCAGCCCATGTGCATCGGTTATAACTCATGGTGCGGAATGAGTTTGTTAACTTTCTCTGCGCCAGTGTTAGCTCGCTTATCGGTTGAAGAGTTTATGCCTGTGACATAAGCTGTGGGATTGGTTGGCCGGCAAGTTTTCCTTTGAGTCGTTCTGTTCTGGCGGTTTTTATTGTCAGTGTTGGCTACTTGTAGTTCAGCGTGTCGCTTGGATAGATACGTTTGCTGCTATATGGCGATTCGTAGATCCATTTGCCGGCTCGTTTTCTTCTTTGACGTTCCCTCTCAAAGTATCTATCCTCCTCGGGAGGTAAGGTCTTTCTCTTCTCTTCTTGGCTCCGGTTGTCTTCACGTGTATCGATAACCTCCTCTGGGCTTTCTTCAGGTGTCCGGCAGGATTTTGGTTTCCCCTTGAGCTGCTTGGGTATCGTGGTTATATCAGAAGAAATAATACATTAATAAATACCTGAATTGCCCTATATCCAAGGATTTTTTAAAACAAAAATGAGAAGCGTCATTAAAATTTAAAAAAAAAAAAAATTCAAACATCACAAGTATAAATAGTTGTTTTAAAAAGGATGTAAAGGATCCTTTTGTGCACCTAAAAGTGTCATCAGGAAAACGGTGTGTCTTCTTCTTCTTCTTCTTCTTCTTCTTCTTCTTCTTCTTCTTCTTCTTCTTCTTCTTCTTCTTCTTCTCCTCCTCCTCCCCCTCATCGATATAGTTTATCAAGTGGACCAGGTGTAGGCCAAAGTACTTTTTTTCCTGTTGTACATATGTTGGACACTCCTGCTTGAAATGTTGCATCAAATTACCAGTTCCACAGTTACATGCATCAGTGTCGCTTATCTTTAGTTGATTAAACAGGTGGTATTTCAGCCTGCTGTGGCCTGTCCGTAGTCTGCATATTGTAACTTGTTGTTTTCGGTCGAGTTCTGTTTTTTTGTTTTGTTGTTGTTCCCTTTGAACTCAATGAAAGTATACATACAATTAATGAGTGAGTGGCACCTTGCAGTCTTGACAGACCAAAGTATGTGAGTTGGAGTGTCGCCAATATTCCATCACAATGTCTGAGCACAGCAACTGCGGTAAAGCTGTGGAGATGTAAACAGTATAAAATAGCACAGAGAAATGTAGCTTTACAGAACAGAAGTACGGAAATCACAGGACGTTGTGAATAGTTTTCATCAGGAAACAAATACATTCACAAAGTTGTTGCATATCCTTTACAGGACGTAGCAGTCAACTCCAGCATTTTTTAGCTATTCGTGATTCCTGGACAAGTTTACGTTCAGTAGTTTGCCATTGCTTTCTGAACGACCAGCACCCATGCCATTTCATAAAATGACAAGACAGCTGTGTTTCGATCGCAGATGTGCGGGATTTTGAATTGCGTGCTAAACACCTTCGCCACGGAGCAAGTGTACATTCACAAACCACAATACATAAACACGGGGAAGACGTTTCAGTGACTGCATTAAGGCATTAGAACGGGGTGAGAAGAATGGAAAGATGAACAAATGAGAACAGTGAAAAGAAAACGTAAAAAAAAATGTGCTACTTTTATCAGAATCCCAGGCTATGATACTCGAGCAGAGCCCATACACGAGCTACTATTTCTAGTGCACTAGACTGAGTGTGGATTAGTTTTTCATGTGGCTTTTAGTGAGTGATTAGCTTTCACCTTTACTAATGTCCCTCGCCATCAGACGAACTCACTCCGACTTGTGAGGTACTTGTAATTGACGTCCACAAGTCAAGGACCGGAAGTCAACATCGAGTTGGTAATATGCATAATCTTTCTGGGCTGGTTGCTCTGATTCCCACTTGGTTCTATAAGTTCTTATAAATCCCTTGGCCTCATGATGGTTATATCTATATCAGGCTGAAGTAATAGTCTCCCACCTTCCTCTTCCAATATGTTTGATAGACTAGTCGGCGCTCGATGGGCAATGTAGTCAGTATCATGCTGGATGGATTGAGACGGTGGCATGGAGGAATATCATCAGCACAGTTGATCCAGAAAACCAAAGGCCGAGATCGGTGGAGAGTCATGAACGCCTACGCTAGCCGGCATGGCACTTGATGATGATGATCATGCCGGGCTGCCCTGCCTTCCGAAAACAACCCTGGTGTTCATCTTAGGTTGGGCTGTCTCCAGGTCATTTAAATTTTGTTTTAATCCGAATTTACCCAATTGCGGATCGAACCGTTGACCAGTTGGTGGGCAGGCCACTGTCTAGGCACGGCGCTACCGTGGCTTCTACATATAACGGGCCATGCGTTTATTGACCGGTCTAGACACAATTCGCGTGTTTGAACTTCTTTTGGAAGAAATAACCGTATCGGGTATCGCTTTGGGTGCGAGGGGTCACGGGTTTAAATTCCAAAGCGCGTTCCTGTGTGGTCTCTTCCCTTGTTTAGATATGAATGCTGAACAATAAACAAGTGGTGTTCATCCGTTTCATACGGACGAGCCCGTTTAATTAACTTGTGTGAATTGCATGCAGATTTGGGACGAGTTCGTTAAGATTTAAAAAAAAAATATTGGGCTCGTCCGAGATTTGAACCCGGGACCTCTCGCACCCAAAGCGAGAATCATACCCCTAGACCAACGAGCCGTTGTAGCAGAAGTGATAGTATATCAAGTGAAGTGAATGAATACATCATTTCTAGTTTTTAAACACACATTCTTTGATGATGTTCGTCGAATGCGGAGCAGTGGTATATGTATCCCCACGATAATCAGAGTAATTGTGACATCTTTCTGTCGACACAAACCCGGGATTAGATTGCTAATTGCAGTGGTCTCGACAAATGCGAGTAATCGGTTATTGTTTGCCGAATCATGTACCTTTTTTTCTGTTTACTCGACCAACTTTCAACACTTGCTCATTTCGACCATAAATGATAAAGTTTATCGCCATGTCTAAGGTAGCCTTTAGCAAGATGAAAAACATACTGACCAATAAAAAGATGTCAATTGAAACGAGAAAGAGAGTCGAAATTAGCAAGTGTTGAAAGTTGATCGAGTTTGGACTTTTAAATTAAAGCCTGTCGACAGGGCGAGGATTCCTGAAGACTGATCAACCCTCTTTTCCGCCCACACTGGGGTTGAACTCTATACGGTCCGCCATCAATCAATCAATCAATCAATCAATCAATCAGGTGCCGTCTGCACAATGAAGGTTGGCTGCAATGGATCTCCAACACTGTCTGTCTCTCGCCCTGACTGTACATTCTGTCAGGCTGATGTTCATCCATCTCTTAATGTATCGTTGTATACCCTTTGCTCGCTTGCCCTCAACCTTGCCCTCCAGTATGGTTTTTATAAGAGTATCATGTCTTTTAAAGTGGTGGAAATATTTCACTTGCCTCCTCCTTATTTCTTTCATCAACTCTGTATTCATTCCCAGATTTTTCTAGAACCTCTGCATTTGATTGTTTTTGCTTCCTATTCGTCTGTATATCCACATCTCCAAGGCCTCTATTCGACTTTCTAGTTTCTTCTTCTTCTTCTTCTTCTTCTTCTTCTTCTTCTTCTTCTTCTTCTTCTTCTTCTTCTTCTTCTTCTTCTTCTTCTTCTTCTTCTTCTTCTTCTTCTTCTTCTGCGTTCATCCGGAGTTTTTTTCGGATGTGGCTGCGTTGTGCCTGTTTACAGCAGAGCTGCGTTCTTGCGCCGTTAGGCCGACACATCCGACTTCTGCGGGCATTTGTTGACCGGGTTAACCTTCCCGGGTTGCTTGTTCAACATCCAGGCTTCCGCGCCACACAGTTCCGTTGAATATACGAAGCATTTGACAATTCTCATTTTTAATGCGTTGTTAATCTCTCTGGTCCGGCTCCCTGGCCTAGGCGTTAACGTCTTTCTCCGTAATCCCGTATATTCTTGCGGGTAACGTAACCTGCACGAGAATCGGTAGCGGTTCTCGCAGCGTCGGTTACTTACGGGGTATGTGAGCCGGTCGCTCAGAAAGCAATAGCAAACTACTGAGCGTAATCTTGCCTAGTCCATCAATATTACCAACAGCAGCTGAAAAATGCTGATGTTGACTGCAACGTCCTGTAAGGAATATGCAAAAAAAAAAAAAAAAAAAAAAATATGTCTAGATGTTAATACTGATTTCATGCTGTTGAAAGCATTTTTGGCCATTCCTATTCTCCTTATGATTTCTATTTCACTTCTGCCATCATCTGTTATTATATGCCCAAGATAGGAGAAACTTGTTACTTGTTCTAGTATATGTCCGTTTACTGTGATGTTCATTGATGACCTTTCCTTTTCGATGTTAATTATCATAGTTTTTGTTTTTTGGATGTTAATATCTAAGTCACATTCTGCACTGTGCCTGTTTACTCCCCAAGGGAACGAGAGTCAACATTCTAATCAAACTGACCGGTGTAGGGGTTGACTGACCGGTGTAGGGGTTGACTGACCGGTGTAGGGGTTGACTGACCGGTGTAGGGGTTGACTGACCGGTGTAGGGGTTGACTGACCGGTGTAGGGATTGACTGACCGGTGTAGGGGTTGACTGACCGGTGTAGGGGTTGACTGACCGGTGTAGGTGTTGAACCCGCTACCTCGGCATCAGCACATCGGATGTTTAAGAATTAGTGCCCTTATCAATTCGGCCACGATGACCCAAAAGTAGCACGGATCTAATGACCTCCCTATTTAAGCGAGGTCTTTACTCATGTTGTTTGCATCCCTCACCCTATTATTGCAATGGAGGGAGAGAGAGTGTGTGTAAGTAGCGAGCGAGAGAGAGAGAGAGAATGTGTGTGCTTGTGTGCGTGATAGATAGATAGATAGAGAGAGAGAGAGAGAGAGAGAGAGAGAGAGAGAGAGAGAGAGAGAGAGAGAGAGAGAGAGAGAGAGAGATCATCTTCAGATCCCCTGGCTGTTTCACTGATCTGCCCATAGACAACTTCTAATGTCAGGTCATGAGTGCAGACTCAAGAATGTCATATCTGCTCGGAGATCGCCCTAGGGGAGGTAAGTTGAATCCGGGGACCTTCTTTCCCGGGTATGAATTCCCCCACCTGGCGTTCCACGTGTGGATCCTGGATAAACACCTGCTGCGAAACGCACGATCTGATTGATTCTCTCTTGGTTGTTTTCCTTGGGTTCTAGCTTGTACAGGTAACACAAGTCAGATAATGCCGGGTGGGTGTGAAGTGCTAGGCTTTGACATATTCAGCTGTTCGGCAGAACGAGGTGTAGTAACCAGTACCATTACTCGCTGTCTTTTTATTCCGTTTGTGTGGGGTGACCATCTCTCTTACTGCTCTTAGATGCCTATTTTACGAGGCTAGGCCAACTCACAGAGCCGTATTTCCGCCTCCTCCTCCTCCTCCTCCTCCTCCTCCTCCTCTTCCTTCTTCTTCTTCTTCTTCTTCTTCTTCTTCTTCTTCTTCTTCTTCTTCTTCTTCTTCTTCTTCTTCTTCTTCTTCTTCTTCTTCTTCTACTTGAAGTCGGTAGCATTTCACACTCTTCCTTGTTGGAGTCTCCTAACCTATAAGACCTACCTCGCCATACCTCTTCTAGTAAAGCCTCCTTTCCTCTGGGTGGCTTGGTTATTTTTTTATTTTTTTATTTTTCTGTAATGTTCTTCTTTTGTCCTCTATTCCCGAATGGGACTAGGCTCTCGACGAACTCACTCCAAACACCCTATCTCTAGCTATCCCATATAACTCTGTTCATGGTCTTCCCATTTCTGTGTCTACTTATCTTCTCCTTTGATTTCTAGAGCTTCCTCTATTTATTTTCCCCTGTGGGTTCCAGACTAAGGCATTTCTAGTTTTGCTATTCTCGGGTTTTCTCAATGTCTGTCTTATCCATTGCCAGCGTCTTTTCGTCATCTCATGCTTCACTTGTATTTGTCTAGTTCTCTCCACAAGCTCCACACTTGTGATTTTTTTACACCATTTTATTCCTTCTATTTTAACACAGGCACCAATTTGTGAATGATTGTAGTTTTTTTGTTGTTGTAATCTTATTTGTTCTCCGTGCTTCTCATCCCATACAGCACTGCTGTTAAAGCGTTAGAGTCAAAAGTATTCTACCTTTTGTGCCAAGTTTTAATTTCTTTTCACTTCCAAAAATGGCCCAGTGTTATAAAAGCTCCTATAGACTTCTATATTTTTTGTTCTGATATCTGTATCTGGTCCATCCCATTTGTCTACATTGCTACCCAAGTAGATGTATGATTCTGTCTCTGGAAGTGAGGTTTCCCCAAGGGAGATCAGGTCATCATTTGTTTGATATATTCTCATTATCCGTGTCTTTCCTCTATGAATGTTAAACCTAGCTATTGTCCATGGTTAGGTGGATTTATCAGCTAGAGTGTTTCTACGAGGCGGGGTAGTTATGCCCAACCCTCGCTTGTCGCCGGCTACGACATGTATGTCAGGTTTCAGTGTGCTACTATTTAGTACAATGGTTCTCAGCCTATTTTGGCCCATGCACCCCCTTCATCGTATGTTCAGAACGTCACCCCTCCTCTCCTTATAACCCGCCCCCCCCCCCCCGGCCCCTACATAGTATACGTAAAATGGAAGCTAAATTTAATAACACATACTAGACCAAGTCTAGACGTCTACATAAAACGTGATTTGCAGGTCTACTTACGTTACAAAACGAATTTCAGAAGGGCAAGAAGTACAGAACCGTAAATTATGGAGGGAAAAACAATATCAAGTAATCGGTTCTTGTATTAACGCGATCTTGAAATAATCTTAATTCCCCCCATCCCCCACCCCACCCCCCGGAAACCCTAAAATTCCATAGTAGGGGAGGGGGGAATTCCCCACTGGTTGAGAACCACTGATTTACTAGAATCCTTTTGCGTCCTGGTAATACACCAGCGTAAAACCTGCTTACACATCTCTTGTGGCAAGCATGGTAAGTTACAGTGTTACTATTCTTTGCTTATTATTGTTCGCTTTGAACTCAAGCGTAGTTCATACACGTAATACTACTTCTAATCTACTGGACTGATTTTTGCGTGTGTGGATTAGTGTCAGCGTCTAGCTCATGTCTAGGTATCTGAGCTCGGGTTCACACAGGCAACAATAACTCCGTTAAATATAATATCTAACATTTATTGTAGTTCAATATACAGTGCGTTGGCGCAGTGGGTTAACAAGCACGCACTGAGTTGCATATCACAGAGATGTAACATCATCACACATAGTTATCACAAACATTCTAAGCAAACTATCTAGCATATGTCTATGAACCCCAAATACACATGGGTCTAATCTATTGAGTCCCTCTAAGGCAGGCCCTGTTGCCTCTCCGATGGTCCGTCTGTCCTCTGCCGGTTTCACACGTGTCGCAATCCGACACGGGTGGTAACTCTGTTCGAGTTCCTCGTGGACCCCGCAATAGGCGGGCCACATCAGTGTCCACGGGACAGTGGGCTCACTGACCAGTCCTTCGAGAAGGTTCTGGATTACTCTGGCCTTCGAGGGTCTTACTTCTTTCCCTTGGGCGGGAGTTGTAGCCCTTGGCTAATATCTATTACTCATGTTGGGTTACCGGATAATGTGGATCCCGTGAGGCTGTGACAGGAGTCCCCCCTCTCCCCTGATTTGATGGGTTGTTATAGGGTAATTAGTTCTGCTCTAATTCTGTCACAGAATCACATAAAGTCGGTGTTTGTAGTTTGGTGGACAGTAACTTGGTAACCTACATACTGGCATCAAAACTCATGTATTCTCCCATACACCACTTCTCTGATTTGGTGAAGAGATCACTCTCTCTCCTGTGTCCTTAAAAATGCTTATCTGACCGAAGTTACGTGACGTTTACTAGTTGTGTCTACAACCCGTCCTTCTCATAGTATCCTACTGATACCAAGACAATTAACCTCTGTATTAAAGAGGATTAACAAGACCAAAGTCCTGGCTAATTAAGTACACCTTCAAATCTTGATCTGTGTGTGCATTTCAATACACTTTTACTCTCGTATGTTGTATAATGCTAAATATGTAGTTACGTTGTTATTTTATCCCATCAGACTACATGTGTCCCTGTTGGCTTGTTAGTGTGTTGACTAATAAGTTGCTGCTTCTAATAAAGTGACTGCATTTTAAATTGATAGTGTTCAGTTTTGAGTTTTGTGTAGAGTGTGTGCTGAATGTGTGGCTTATTTCCAAGCGTCACGAGTTGGGATATCCTTAATCATGAATTACTCCAATGTGTGCAATGCATGATCAGGCATTCCAAGCAGTGGTGCTTAGATGTAGTATCCTAACTCCTAAATTAAGAGTATTAAACTAACTACTAAACATGTATCAACAATTTAGATAAGTCATACAATTTACATGAAAGACGCAGACAAATTAAAATAAATACGTTTTGCGTACAATTTGTCCGCTCAGTATATCGCTCTCTCATTTAATTCATTCACGCTGTCATTCACTCACCTTTCACTCAAAATAGTATTTGGTTAAAATATATAATTAAAGTTGAGGTAAGTGTTATTGCCCTTAGAAAAAGTGGAATAGGCGATATTTGCCCTTTAAGATAATACGTACTTTTTGTACGATGACTCAAAAATGGGTTATAATTTACACAGAGACAATTGCATAGGAAGGTTCTTTAGCCTATGAATGGAACCCCCTGTAATATTATGGTAGAGTATGTACAAATTACAGGTTAACACATTTTATATACATAATTCAATGCAAATATAATACATATTTAATACTAAATTAATTAATTAACTAAGTAACTAAATCCAACGATGATGTGCGCGTTGTCCTCCTGTTGTTAGCGTGTCGTGCCATGAATGTTAAAAGTTAGTATGGCTGTCTCTTGAGTGTTGTAGTCGACGTAGTTCTGTTTCGGCTGTTTGCAAAGTCTCGTAGCAACAGCAAGTATGGACTGTTCTCAATGTCGCGTATAAAGTGTTCTTACAGTTTTCAGAGTCAGTTCACTGGTTGAAATCATTACACAGTTAATGTCTCTCGCTCGGATCGTTCTAGAGCTTGGGCAATTGGTAGTATAGCTCTTAAAGTATAGCTCTTAAAGTTTCATGTTCGTGGGTGTCATAAGTAACCTATTTACTGAGGTGTTATTACTTCTACATGAAAGTACTCTAGCAGGTGTAGAGTTACACTGTTATATGATACAGACTAAAATATCACAGTTTCTAGTATGGCGAATGGTCGATGTGCCAAATGTTATTCTGCTGGCGCATTCGTTTGCCGTGATAAAATATCAGCAATAATGTTGTCAGTGCCTCTGATATGGCGGATTTCGAAGTCGAAATCTTGAAGAAGAAGACACCATCTTTGTAAACGATGGTTTTTCGGAGCACCTTGCTTAAGCACCAACAATGGCGAATTATCAGTGAGTACAACGAAGTGGGCACCTAAGAGGAACTTAGATAATCTTAACACACAAAATAATAGACTTAATGCCTCCAATTCCACCGTAGAATACCGGATCTCTGCCTTCTTCAGCTTACGGCTTACGTAGAGAATTGGGTGTCTCACTCCATCCACTTCTTGCATTAAACATCCTCCTATTGCGATAGCACTCGAATCTGTGGTCAAAATAAAGGGTAAATTTATGTTGGGTAATCGTAAGACTGGTGGATTAGAAAAAATACGTTTCAATCTGCTTATTGCATCCTCTAAGCGAGTACTTTTACAAATTTTTGATGGATGATCTTTAGTTAACATATTAGAAAAGACTGATGTAAGTTCTGCCCAATTTGGTATAAATTTAGAATAATAGTTTATAAGACCTAGTAAACTTCTAATTTGTTTCTTTGTGGTAGGAACTTCTAGATTGAGAATCTTCGACACAATTTTATCATCTGTCAACAGTTTGCCTTCAGAAATTCTATGACCAAGGAAGTCTATTTGTTTATAGCCTATTTCAACCTTGGAAGGTTTGATAGTAAGTCCAAAAAGAAAGATTTGGTTGAAGACTTGTTTGAGTGTAAGTAAGTGAGAAGTCATATTAGAAGAATGGATGCATATATCATCAATATAAGCTTGGACATCTTTAATTCCGTGCAATAGCAATCTAGTTAATCTAACAAATGTGGCGGGCGCGTTCTTGAGACCAAATGGAAGATATCGCCATTCGTACAAACCGAGGGGTGTTGCGAATGCTATTATATGTCTAGAAGCAGGGTGTAGTGGCACTTGCCAATAACCTTTCGCTAAATCAATCTTCGAAAATAAGGATGATTGAGACATATTCAAAATGAGATCTTCACAACTGTTCATTGGCTCTGCATCTGTTGTGGTTCTTGTATTTAATACTCTATAGTCGATGCACAAACGGATTGTCTGGTCCTTCTTTTTCACCAGGACAATCGGTGAAGAATATTGAGACATAGATTTCTGAATTATTCTATTTTTCTCTAAATCCAAAATTTCTTTGTCTAAATTTGCTCTATAATGTAGAGGAATAGAATATGGTCTACATTTGACCGGTGTCAGATCTGTCAGCACAATTGAATGTGTTATTTTGTCAGTGCGTCCAGGTTTGTTAGAGAAGATAGATTTATACTCGTCAAGGAGAGTCAAAATGTCTTGTCGCTGCTGTTGTGTCAAAGTGTCAGAGATTTGTATGTCATTTATACTACCGTCGTCAGTCATAACCGGTACTGGGATTTCAGTATTGTCTACGTCTGTCTGATTTATCACAGATGCTACTGTTTGTAAATTGTCCTCAATGTCATTGTCGTCGTCGTCAAGATCAATAGTTGTCAATATGTCGTCACATTGGTTGTTGTTGTCGTTATAACATATTGTCGGTAATGTACATATGTCTTCGTCGTCTTGTACTCTCGCCACTGTTGGAAAGGTTACATAGGTTGCACGCACCACTATTCGCGGAACAATCTGCTCGTAGAATGAGAAAACATTAGTAACAGTAAAAAAATGTCACAGTCATGACAAATTGGTTTATAGTATTCACATCATTGAGACTGACTGCAGAGGGACTCATAATAATACTACTTTATCGCTAGATAGATGCAAATATGTTAAACTTGTACCGTTATCAATTTGTTGTACAGAAATCAATTTGATATCATTAATTTACTGTTTTACTTGGCAATAAATAGCCGTGTAAACTTAAAGCTTATGCCAAAACCGGAGAATAGCCCCCAAAAAGCCTGTCAGCGTCTAGCTCATGTCTAGGTATCTGAGCTCGGGTTCACACAGGCAACAATAACTCCGTTAAATATAATATCTAACATTTATTGTAGTTCAATATACAGTGCGTTGGCGCAGTGGGTTAACAAGCACGCACTGAGTTGCATATCACAGAGATGTAACATCATCACACATAGTTATCACAAACATTCTAAGCAAACTATCTAGCATATGTCTATGAACCCCAAATACACATGGGTCTAAACTATTGAGTCCCTCTAAGGCAGGCCCTGTTGCCTCTCCGATGGTCCATCTGTCCTCTGCCGGTTTCACACGTGTCGCAATCCGACACGGGTGGTAACTCTGTTCGAGTTCCTCGTGGACCTCGCAATAGGCGGGCCACATCAGTGTCCACGGGACAGTGGGCTCACTGACCAGTCCTTCGAGAAGGTTCTGGATTACTCTGGCCTTCGAGGGTCTTACTTCTTTCCCTTGGGCGGGAGTTGTAGCCCTTGGCTAATATCTATTACTCATGTTTGGTTACCGGCTAATGTGGATCCCGTGAGGCTGTGACAATTAGCTTTCTCTATTACCAGTGTCCCTCTCCATCAGGCGAACCCCACTCCGACTTTAGAGGTACTTGTAATTTACGTTCCCAAGTCAAGGACGAGAAGTCAACATTTTAGTCAACTAAACGATGTAGGGGTTGAACCTTCTACCACGGCGTCAGCGCTATTCTTTGCTTTCCCTAAAAGTCCCAGTAACACACTGCCCACACGGCTGCCTACAGAGAAATGGAAGTCACAGAAATCAGGGTGTGTGGCCTTTTAAAGAATCAGGCTAAGACAGCAATAAAGAAGACGGAAACAAGCAAAGAACGATGTATGTGTCTAGAATTAATGAAAGTCCGACACTTTTGCGTGGTCGGGAGAAAGAACTAGTTGATGGCCATTTCGGCAATAAATTTTCTGGCAGAATTAACGCTGTTTCAATTAATGATGGTCTCACGGGGGCTTCGGTGATTGATTATATGTAATTCCGTTTGCATTTCTAACGTTTCTTCAGTGGTTTCTTCTTTAGGGTTCGCTTAAAAATAGACACGAATGTTTGCAGAATGGCCTCGTTGTGGAGGGATGTAGTCTGTGTTTTGGTGATCGCACTTTTTGTATTTTCAAGACTGGCGTTATATCGCCAATTTTCCCATACTTAACACCCGTCTCCAACACATTAATCACTCAACTCCCATACAAAAATCACCCGACACCCACACATAAATCACCCGACTCCCACACATAAATCACCCGATCACCCGTCGCACACATAAATCACCTGTCTCCCAAAAATAACACCTGCTTCTGGCATGGCTTGTTATGTCTCCCTCCAAGACTCGCCGCTATCCTACATGTACTTATCACGTTTTCTTTATATCTCCCTCTATCTCCCGTATATATCCCCCTGTCTCCCACATATATTCCCGTGTCTCCCATATATATTTATGTGTCTCCCACATATATCACCGTCTGTGATGCGTCTCCTTCGCATCACTGTCGTGTCCTCCTTTAAAGTGTCGTCCCTGGAGTGAGGAGATCCGACACCCACATTATAATATTATTTTTCCCCCCTCAATATTCTGGAGAATCCACCAGCTTCCGTCCAACCCACTCCATCAGCCTATGGACACCTTTTCCTATCACTCTCACACTGTCGTACTATGCCCCCTTCTCATACTTCCCCAACGCAACATACTCAACAACTCTTGCTTCTAGAACTTAATAAAGATTAATTTATTAAAATAAAAAAGTGTAACGTGTATGAGACGTGTATGCGAAGAAAATGTGTGACGTGTTCTATAAAGTGTGTAGACTCTGTCTCTCAGACATCAACTCAGTCAGCTGATCACAGCAAAGATAGACCACAGCACGTTACGTCAGAACAAGTACGTCTCACCCGTTGCCGGAACCATCTTGCCGGATAATGCTTTGCCTCTGTAGACCTCTGGTAATCCAATTTCATGAACATCCGAAATAGACACCGGTGGTATTAAGAGTTAATCAGGGACCGGTTGCACTCTACACAATGTCCGTTCCTAATGTTCCTAACAAACTGCACAAGTCCTTTGTAGTGTGTACACAGTCATTAATGTTAATTGTTACTGTACTGGATCCTCACTCGTGTCTATCTAGCCTCAAGTATAATGTCTTGTGTTCTATTACACGAGATTATATAACACTAGGTAACTATTAGACTGTTCTCATTTAGTTACTACTGTCTGATGCTGTATGGTGCATCTGTAATCATCACTATGTTTGGTGAATCAACTTCCTTCTAGCGTAAGTTACGTTTCTGTATGCAACTTTATTGATTGTTGAACTGGTGTTCTTCAGAATGGGTTTTTTAATTCTTTCCCAAAACTTGTAGAGTTTCCTTGGATCTGGTAGGGAACCTTAAATGGCACTACTGCAGTCCTATAAATCATATCTACATCTGCCATATAGGCACGTGTAAAATTAAGTCACTAATTAACACACGGTAGATATTATTTCCACTGGCACTGCAGTGCCCTGCACTCTGACTAGAGCATTATTCAAGTCCACCCTAGTTGATCTCAACTCGAGTTTATATGGCAAACTACCAAAGTTGTCCACGTGACGTTATCCTTTTCGCCCCCACACAGGTGTTATTTGGACATATCAGCCATTTGCAAGAATCTATTTTCCTGGCTTTAGTCCTGTCAAAGTTGTCAGTAATTGTTAAGATTTTCAAAACAAGCCAGCAAGTTTATGTCTACTTCCAACAAAGAGTTGCAAATAACCCCGTCAACTTCTCGATGTGCCGGAAACCAAGAATTGACAGATGCACTGTTTTCCTGTCTCTCGCTGCCAATTCCGGTTTGTCTCTGACTGTTGACAACTGTCAAGCTTCTGTTCAGTGGTGACAATCCCAGCAGCCATTTCCGTCTGATGTGTTTATGACTTGTCAAAGTGATATCTGACTCAGCGCACTCACTTCCTCCTCACTCACCACCAAATGTGTATATGGGCTGACCTGATGTAACCTGTGCTGTTTTTCCAGTACGGCTGTTGTGGGCCTAGAAAATACACGCCCAGCAAACGTCGGTATATTTATCTGTTTAACTCATGGCAATCTCGCGACATAGGCCCCCTCTTAAGAGAGTAGTCCATCTCACTCTTCTCCACAATGAGTTAAATCCAGATGATTCATTCCTCTTCTTCAGGAGCTGGGTGTCTTGACAAGAAATCCGCTCCAACATTTTCCTTCCCAGGAATGTATTCTACTGTGAAATTATACGGTTGAAGTAACAACGACCACCGCATCAAACGTGCGTTGAGCTTCTGAGAAGTAGCCAGGAACATCAGGGGCTGATGATCTGACTGGACCCGAAACTTAACTCCATACAAATATGGCTGAAATTTTTGCACTGCCCATACGAGGGACAAGCATTCTCTCTCGACGGTTGAATAATTCCTCTCCGCCTGTAGAAGTTTCTTACTTGCGTATGCCACAGGTTTCAAAACCGAAGCATCGTCTTTTCCTTCCTGTAACAAAGCGGCTCCAATTCCAATCGCACTTGCATCCGTTCTCAACACAAATGGTTTGGAAAGGTCAGGGAGCTGTAATACAGGTTTGCTGACCAAGGCCTCCTTTAACTGACTATAGGCATTCTCACATTCTGGTGTCCAAATGATTTGATCCGGTAATCCCTTTTTCAAGGTTTCCGTCAACGGAGCTCCCAGTTCAGTGAAATGTGGGATAAATTTGTGGTAGAACCCACACAACGAGAGAAAAGATCGCACATCCTTCTTCGTTTTTGGCCTTGGTGCATTTCTGATTTTCTCCAGGTTCTTCTCTTCTGGAACAATGTGTCCTGGAGTGATGGTGTGACCTAGAAATTCCAGAGTCTGGTAACCAATCATGCACTTGGTTGGACGAGCAGTAAGCCCTGCTTCCTTGAGTCTATTAAACACTCTCTCCAAGGATTGTAAGTGGTCATCCAAGCTGTCACTGGAAATCAGAATATCATCCATGAATGAGATGATGGACGGATCCTGTAACGGATCTAGTAAAGTCCTCATCATGCGTGTAAACACACTAGGTGCATTGCTGAGTCCAAAGGGCATGACCTTGAATTCGTAGTGTCCACTGGGTGTACTGAAAGCTAACAGTGGTCGAATCTCCGGTTTGACTGGTATCTGATAGTACCCCCGACTCAGATCCACCTTTGAAAAGTACCGAGCCTTATGAAGCCTAGCGAATAACTGAGTTGGATTCGGCAAAGGTTCCACCTGAAACTGTGTATGACTGTTCAGGAGTCGGTAATCTATACACAACCTGTGTTCTCCACTTGGTTTGCGTAACAAAACTACCCCCGCATTGTATGGGGATGTGGATGGTGCAATCACGTCATCCTCCAGCAGTTTTTTTATTTCCTCCTCCAGGGCCTTTTCTTTAGAGAATGGCACTGGGTAAACCTTCTGGCGAACAGGCTCCTGTGTGGTCAAAGTCATCTCGAACTCCACCAACCTCGTTCGTCCTGGTTTATCAGTCAGTATCTCCTTATGAGACTTGAGAACCTGGGTTATCCTTTCCCTCTCCTGTGAGGTCAGATCAGGGTTCACTTGTACATCCCTATAGGTTTCCTGGTGTACCTAAGGGATATTCCCTGCCCTCGCTGGTTCCCACTTCTGTCTCCACTGCAACTGCCATTGCCATGAGGTGAGCTGCCTTGTCTCCGGGTCTCTCTTCGTATTTCCGCAAGAGATTGATATGGAAAATCTTCGACTTTCCCCGGATCCGGATCTGATAGTTGGTTCTGGATATTACCCTTTCCACGGGAAATGGTCCTTGCCAACCTATCTCCAGTTTGTTGTTTCCCGTTGGGAGTAGCAACAAGACTTTATCTCCCACCTCTAGAGATCTTTCTTTAGACCTACGGTTGTAGTAAGCCGCATGTCTTTTCCTGGCCTTTTTCAAGTTTTGATTTGCCAGAGTCCATCCCTTGTGGAGTTTTTCTTTCAGTTCCTCCACGTATTGATAGGATGAGATCACTTCTTCTGACGTCCCCTCTTCAGTCCAACTCCTCAACATGGCTTCCAACGGTCCTTTGATTGGACGACCAAACAGCAACGTAGCGGGTGGTAGTCCTGTTGAGCCATGAGGAACTTCCCGATAGGCAAAGAGTGCTGCTGGGATATATTCATCCCACCTATCAGGTTTTTCCTGCGCTAGTTTCCTGAGCATTGTCATCAACGTGCCGTTGAAACGCTCTACTTGTCCATTGGCTTGAGGGTGGTAAGGGCTGGTATGTATGTGGTTAGAGTGAAACACCCTAAATACCTCCTCCATGAGTTTTCCACAAAACTGAGATCCATTATCCGTCAGAATTTGATCCGGAAAGCCTAATCTGGTAAAGGCCTCCATCAGTGCGTCCGCCACTCTTTTCGAGTCAATCGTGGTCAACGGTATAGCTTCACCCCACATTGTACAGCAATCCACCATTGTGAGTATATACATGTTCCTCTTCCTAGTCCTGGGAAGTGGACCCACGATATCGATGGCTACCCTCTCGAAAGGAGAGTTCATGATGGGCATCTCACCCAACATCACCGGTGCTGTCCAGTGTTTCAGTGCCACCCTCTGGCACTCAGGGCATGACTTCACATACCGACGCACATCATCTGTCATTCCCGGCCAATAGTAGTGGCAGGAAATCCGCTGCATGGTGGCGGCAATACCCATGTGTCCACTAAAGGAGATGGTATGCCCCATATGAAGAATCTGGGACCGATGAGCTTTCGGGACGACCAACTGACCGTATAGGTTGTCTCCCCTTCCTGCTCTCCTGTAGAGTATCCTATTCTTCATGTAGTACTGCCCCCGTCCTGGTGGATCAGCACTTTTCTGCAGCTTTTTGTAGCAAGGACGTAAAGTATCATCCTCACTCTGGGCAGTTCGTAGCTCCCCCGGCATTGGGTTAGTCACAATTGCTTCTGCCTCTTCCGTTTTCGTCTGAGAGCGAGTCTGCATTGCTCCCATATGAATTGGCTCCCTGGGCATTCCCAGAAAGACATACCGGCAACCTAGGATGACTGGAAAAATGGGATCGGTCAATACAGCGGCCTTGATGGTGCCGGTGACGTACCTTGACCGAATCTCCACATTAGCAATGGGCAACTTCATGGTTACAGCACTCTTCTGTGCAGGCTGTATATCCAATGTTTCACCTGTGAATTGTTCTGGATGTACCAGATCCGCAGAAATCACGGCCTCCCCGTCCAGTCCTGTGTCGTATAAACACTCCACTTGACGACCGTTAACCTCTACCAATTCCACTACAGGTGGTTTTTCCTGGTCTGGAGTCTCTTCCTCGGCCTCGACCTGTTCGGTGGGCTCCACCTTAGGTTTCCCTGAGCACACGACGAATTGAGTGTCTCCTGACTTTCCCCTGCAGTCAATAGCATTGTGCGTGTTTGACTGACATTGGTTGCACCATTTCCCTGTCCTAGATTTTCTATTGTCGGACTTGAATGAGCTCTCCTGGTGGCGAGCTTCCTTGTTGACCTTGGCATTTTCCGTGACAACCTCCTTGGAAGTCACTTGACATGCTGCAAAGTGAGGGTTCTTAGCCTTCGATTTGCAGTCCCTCGTATTGTGAGAGGGTGACTTACAAATTGAACACCACTTCTCCGACCACGGTCGTTTAGGTGTAGAGCTTGAAGTGCTCTTGCTTCCCTCCTTCTTCTTCTCTGAATTATCCTCTGATTTTTGCACATAAGGTTCCCACTTTTTGGTTCCTGAGTTTTTGGCTTTCTTCTTGTCATGTTTCTCTTGACTTTTGGTGTTGGTGGAAAGGTTTTCCCCTGCCTCCCCATGTACCTCGACGAACCGTTCTGCTAATTTATTCACGAGGTCAATACGTTCCGCTCCTTGTTCTCCCAGGAACGTCCTGAGAGGTTTAGACATTTGCTTCTTCAGCTGGTCGACCACCATGAGCTCTTCCAGACTCTCATAGTCATGTGCGAACCCAGCCAAATCCATCCACTTATGGAGATAAGATTTAAGACGCAAACTGTAGGCGGCAAACAACTCTCCCGGTTCTCGTTTCGCTGCTCGAAATTTTTTCCGGTAGGTATGTGACGTAACCTCGAATCGTTTCAGCAGAGCCGTCTTTAACTCATCATAATTGTTCTCATGTCCTGGTGGCAGGCGAGTATAAACCTCGTATCCCGTCCCGCGTAATCCCTGGGATAGCTTAAGATTCCATTTATTACGCTCCAGACCCATAGCAACTGACATAGCCTCGAAGCGTTGAAGGTATTGGTCAATCTTCTCTTTGTCCTCCTCGTAGACCGCTAAAGGAAACTTCATAGCATGGTACCCATGTCCACCTACTGGTGTTGATCCTGGGATGGAGGAACCTCCAACTGCTCCCTCAGTTTCTCCATTAGATTGACTCTTCAACTCGAGTTCCCTCATCCGGTACTCGTGCTCCCTTTTCTGTGCTTCCTGTTCAGCTTCTAATTTCCTAGCTGCTTGTTCAGCTTCAAATTTCCTAGCTGCTTGCTCAGCTTCCAATTTCCTAGCTGCTTGCTCAGCTTCCAATTTCCTAGCTGCTTGCTCAGCTTCCAATTCCATCCTTCTCAATTCCAGCTCAGCCTTTCGATCTTCCCTTTCTGCTTGACGATACTCTCTCTCCACTTCCTGTATGTAATCCGTTAGAGAAGACCCCGCCAATCCCATTTCTTCCCCCTTTGCCTTTAATTCTAGCTGTGCTAAGTTTAGGGGTGGCCATTATACAGAGAGGTAAGCTAGCAGGTCTAGTACAATATAACTGCAAATTACTATACAGATATATGAACAAGTACTATAAATCTAGATATTACCACACACAGTACATTCACTCAGTGACAAGAGTAGAATCAGGACCACAGACCTATGCAGACGTGTGAAGTGTGAACAGGTAAGATATTAGTCCTAACCCCTATCCACATTCACTCTAGCTGGATTCTCAAAAAATGATATCTCCCTTTATAACTAAGGATCCCGTGTCAAAAGACCCCGTTGTCAGAAGATCCCACTGTCAAAGGTTCCTGCTTGCAGGAGATCTCGCTGTCCAAGGATTCCGTTTACGGGAGATCCCGCTGTCCAAGGATCCCGTTTACGAGAGATCCCGCTGTCCAAAGATCACGTTTACGATAGATCCCGCTGTCCAAAGATCACGTTTACGAGAGATCCCACTGTCCAAATATCACGTTTACGAGCCCCCAATAATGTCGTGTCCTCCTTTAAAGTGTCGTCCCTGGAGTGAGGAGATCCGACACCCACATTATAATATTATTTTTTTTCCCCTCAATATTCTGGAGAATCCACCAGCTTCCGTCCAACACACTCCATCAGCCTATGGACACCTTTTCCTATCACTCTCACACTGTCGTACTATGCCCCCTTCTCATACTTCCCCAACGCAACATACTCAACAACTCTTGCTTCTAGAAATTAATAAAGAGTAATTTATTAAAATAAAAGTGTAACGTGTATGAGACGTGTATGCGAAGAAAATGTGTGACGTGTTCTATAAAGTGTGTAGACTCTGTCTCTCAGACATCAACTCAGTCAGCTGATCACAGCAAAGATAGACCACAGCACGTTACGTCAGAACAAGTACGTCTCACCCGTTGCCGGAACCATCTTGCCGGATAATGCTTTGCCTCTGTAGACCTCTGGTAATCCAATTTCATGAACATCCGAAATAGACACCGGTGGTATTAAGAGTTAATCAGGGACCGGTTGCACTCTACACAATGTCCGTTCCTAATGTTCCTAAACAAACTGCACAAGTCCTTTGTAGTGTGTACACAGTCATTAATGTTAATTGTTACTGTACTGGATCCTCACTCGTGTCTATCTAGCCTCAAGTATAATGTCTTGTGTTCTATTACACGAGATTATATAACACTAGGTAACTATTAGACTGTTCTCATTTAGTTACTACTGTCTGATGCTGTATGGTGCATCTGTAATCATCACTATGTTTGGTGAATCAACTTCCTTCTAGCGTAAGTTACGTTTCTGTATGCAACTTTATTGATTGTTGAACTGGTGTTCTTCAGAATGGGTTTTTTAATTCTTTCCCAAAACTTGTAGAGTTTCCTTGGATCTGGTAGGGAACCTTAAATGGCACTACTGCAGTCCTATAAATCATATCTACATCTGCCATATAGGCACGTGTAAAATTAAGTCACTAATTAACACACGGTAGATATTATTTCCACTAGGCACTGCAGTGCCCTGCACTCCGACTAGAGCATTATTCAAGTCCCCCCTAGTTGATCTCAACTCGAGTTTATATGGCAAACTACCAAAGTTGTCCACGTGACGTTATCCTTTTCGCCCCCACACAGGTGTTATTTGGACATATCAGCCATTTGCAAGAATCTATTTTCCTGGCTTTAGTCCTGTCAAAGTTGTCAGTAATTGTTAAGATTTTCAAAACAAGCCAGCAAGTTTATGTCTACTTCCAACAAAGAGTTGCAAATAACCCCGTCAACTTCTCGATGTGCCGGAAACCAAGAATTGACAGATGCACTGTTTTCCTGTCTCTCGCTGCCAATTCCGGTTTGTCTCTGACTGTTGACAACTGTCAAGCTTCTGTTCAGTGGTGACAATCCCAGCAGCCATTTCCGTCTGATGTGTTTATGACTTGTCAAAGTGATATCTGACTCAGCGCACTCACTTCCTCCTCACTCACCACCAAATGTGTATATGGGCTGACCTGATGTAACCTGTGCTGTTTTTCCAGTACGGCTGTTGTGGGCCTAGAAAATACACGCCCAGCAAACGTCGGTATATTTATCTGTTTAACTCATGGCAATCTCGCGACAATCACCTAACAGTCTCCCACACACAGTTAAATTCACACAAGAGACAGCATTGCAGTTATAGACATATTTCAAGCGAACGAAAGAAGAAGAAGTCTCCCACATATATCCCCATCTCAATCACATATACTCCCAGTCTCCTATATTTATCTCACTGTCTCAATCATACATCCCATTTTCTGCCACATATATCTCCAGTCTCCTACACACCACCTCCCTGTCTTCTACACACCACTTCCCTGTCTCCTACACACACACTCAACACCCAGCCTCTCTGCGTCTTCCCACATGCCACATATAGCCCAGGTCACTGCACCATACAATGAAATGCCCAGTTCCCTTCCCCACACGCAATCCCCCAAATCCCCGATGACACCTGCATCTTCAGCGTGTAAGAAGATCGACCAACCACCAGCTGCCCTAGCCTGGTATCGACGTTTTGGGCGCTCCAGACCGAAGGTCGATACGTGACCGGCCTGGAAGACTTGTGAGAAGAGTTATAAATGACAGTGCAGTAACGGTTGTGTCCAGGAGTTGAGCGGACGTTTGACAGTCTTGCTGGTCGTAAATGACGTGGATGAGTTGTTGTCAGCCGTACTGGGATTTAATTACCTGGGAAGATGATCTTCTTCCATTTTTTTTTTGCTCTCGCTCGCTTTGAACTCAAGCGTAGTCCATACATATTACTTCTAGTAGTGCTTGGCTGAATTTTGCGCGTGGATTAGCTTTACCTATTAACAGTGTCCCTCGCCATCAAGCGACCCCACTCCGACTTTAGAGGTACTTGTAATTAACGTCCCCAAGTCAAGGACAATAGGTCAACATTTTAGTCCACTGTCCGGTGTAGGGGTTGAACCCCTTACCTCGGCATCAGCACACATGTTTAAGAACACGCGTTATTATCTATTCGGCCATACTGTTCTTCTTCTTCTTCTTCTTCTTCTTCTTCTTCTTCTTCTTCTTCTTCTTCTTCTTCTTCTTCTTCTTCTTCTTCTTCTTCTTCTTCTTCTTCTTCTTCTTCTTCTTGTTCTTCTTCTTCTTCTCCCCCCCCCCCTCCTGAATCAATATTCTTCTTTCTCCTCTTCCTCTTCTTCTGCTTCTTCATTTGCTTCTTTTTTCTTTCTTGTTCTTCTTCTTCTTCTCCTCCTCCTCCTCCTCCTCCTCCTCCTTGTCTACTACTTTTCGTCTCTCAGTTGAAGGTAGGCCCTGAACTAATCCACCCCAGCCCTTTGTAGACTTGTTTGATGATTGGTTGTATTTTACAGCTACATTTTCCAACGGGATTCCGGTCATGTCCGAACCCTCCCAAGTCGCCTGTAACGACATACATGGCAGATTACAGTCAGACTTTTACTTGCTTTCCTTATTGACCCCATTAACACATGAACACTAACATAGCTTTTTGTTTTATTACAGTCAGACTTTTACTTGCTTTCCTTATTGGCCCCATTAACACATGAACACTAACATAGCTTTTTGTTTTATTACAGTCAGACTTTTACTTGCTTTCCTTATTGACCCCATTAACACATGAACACTAACATAGCTTTTTGTTTTATTACAGTCAGACTTTTACTTGCTTTCCATATTGGCCCCATTAAGACAAGAACACTAACATAGCTTTTTGTTTTATTACAGTCAGACTTTTACTTGCTTTCCTTATTGACCCCATTAAGACAAGAACACTAACATAGCTTTTTGTTTTATTACAGTCAGACTTTTACTTGCTTTCCTTATTGGCCCGATTAACACATGAACACTACCATAGCTTTTTGTTTTATTACAGTCAGACTTTTACTTGCTTTCCTTATTGGCCCGATTAACACATGAACACTAACATAGCTTTTTGTTTTATTACAGTCAGACTTTTACTTGCTTTCCTTATTGACCCCATTAACACATGAACACTAACATAGTTTTTTGTTTTATTACAGTCAGACTTTTACTTGCTTTCCTTATTGGCCCGATTAACACATGAACACTAACATAGCTTTTTGTTTTATTACAGTCAGACTTTTACTTGCTTTCCTTATTGGCCCGATTAACACATGAACACTAACATAGCTTTTTGTTTTATTACAGTCAGACTTTTACTTGCTTTCCTTATTGACCCCATTAACATATGAACACTAACATAGCTTTTTGTTTTATTACAGTCAGACTTTTACTTGCTTTCCTTATTGGCCCGATTAACACATGAACACTAACATAGCTTTTTGTTTTATTACAGTCAGACTTTTACTTGCTTTCCTTATTGGCCCGATTAACACATGAACACTAACATAGCTTTTTGTTTTATTACAGTCAGACTTTTACTTGCTTTCCTTATTGACCCGATTAGCACATGAACACTAACATAGCTTTTTGTTTTATTACAGTCAGACTTTTACTTGCTTTCCTTATTGGCCCGATTAACACATGAACACTAACATAGCTTTTTGTTTTATTACAGTCAGACTTTTACTTGCTTTCCTTATTGACCCCATTAACACATGAACACTAACATAGCTTTTTGTTTTATTACAGTCAGACTTTTACTTGCTTTCCTTATTGGCCCCATTAACACATGAACACTAACATAGCTTTTTGTTTTATTCTTCTTCTTCGTTCATCCGGAGTTTTTTTTTCGGATGTGATTGCGTTGTGCCTGTTTACAGCAGAGCTGCGTTCTTGCGCCGTTAGGCCGACACATCCGACTTCTGCGGGCATTTGTTGACCGGGTTAACCTTCCCGGGGGTTTCTTAGGACGTTTGACTCTCACTGGTGTGGTGTTATCTCCCATCCTAGCTAGCCCATATAGAACAGCCAAAGACATCCTGGTCAGCCCTCAAGGGAAGGCAGGGGCAGACCATGGGCATTCCCCGCCATCCAAGGAGGCTTCCATAATTGCAGAGCCAACACACAGCGCTCTGGTACTGGGCTCACCCAAGGAATCGTCACGTCCTGCACATGGCTGCTTAGCCTCACTTCCGTATATTGGGCCTTCCGTTCACCATAGGCTGTTCTTCCGGAAAACAGAAGAATGCAGTGTGCAGATGACATCCACTCAGTGAGCTTTCGACTCGGACTTTCCGCGCAATGGATTTGCTATCCGAGCAATATTCCATTTCGTGCCACTATGACACTTTATCCACCTTATCTGAAGCCCACACAGTGATTTTGTTTTATTACAGTCAGACTTTTACTTGCTTTCCTTATTGGCCCCATTAACACATGAACACTAACATAGCTGTTTGTTTCACGTGCAGTCGCTATTTATTGGTTGTTTCTCCACATGCTCTCACACATGCTCGTAGTTCATTGTTGATTAGCCACCGTCTTCTTGAGTTATCTATGCTTTGGACACTGGGGCCTGGAGCTTGATGTCAACTTTCCTTTCACGACTTCATTGAACCGTTGTGTATGACACCGCGTTGACAGTTATGTCAAGCGTCTTACATATCCGCACGGTTTAAATGACCGTCAGTGATAACGGTAGTCTGCTTTGTCGCATCTACCGTATAGATCAGTCACCTTATAGATCAGTCACCTTATAGATCAGTCACTGTATAGAACAGTCACCTTATAGACCAGTCACCGTATAGAACAGTCACCATATAAATCAGTCACCGCATAGATCAGTCACCGTATAGATAAGTCACCGTATAGATCAGTCATCGTATAAATCAGTCACCGTATAGATCAGTCACTGTATAGAACAGTCACCATATAGATCAGTCACCTTATAGATCAGTCACTGTATAGAACAGTCACTGTATAGATCAGTCACCGTATAGATCAGTCACTGTATAGAACAGTCACCGTATAGATCAGTCACCGTATAGAACAGTCACCATATAAATCAGTCACCGCATAGATCAGTCACCATATAGATCAGTCACTGTATAGAACAGTCACCGTATAGATCAGTCACCTTATAGATCAGTCACCTTATAGATCAGTCACCTTATAGATCAGTCACCGTATAGATCAGTCGGTCATAAGTTTACAAACGCTTACATACTTGAAGGCTTTGTGTTGATCGCGCGTTGACGAATGTGAATTTATTTGAACAGGTCTTGGTAATGTTTTTTAAAGTATTAATTTCATAGCAAATAGTTACTCACCCAGTCACTCTCATATACTCTCCCTGTCACTCTCTCTCTCTCTCTCTCTCTCTCTCTCTCTCTCTCTCTCTCTCTCTCTCTCTCTCTCTCTCTCACTCACTCACATATACTATCTCTCGATCTCTCAAATACACTCGCTCTGTCTCTCACATATGCTCTCTCTGTCTCTCACATATATTATATGTCTATCTCTCACATATACACTCCCTAACTCTCACATATACACTCCCTGTCACTTACTCTCTCTCTCTCTCTCTCTCTCTCTCTCTCTCTCTCTCTCTCTCTCTCTCTCTCTCTCTCTCTCTCTCTCTCTCTCTCTCTCTCTGTCACTCACATATACTATCTCTCTATCTCTCAAATACACTCGCTCTGTCTCTCACATATATTATATGTCTGACTCTCACATATACACTCCCTGACTCTCACATATACACTCTGTCTCTCTCACATATATTATATGTCTATCTCTCACATATACACTCTCTGACTCTCACATATACACTCTCTGACTCTCACATATACACTCCCTGACTCTCACATATACACTCTCTGTCTCTCACATATACTCTCTCTGTCTCTCACATATACACTCTCTGACTCTCACATATACACTCCCTGACTCTCACATATACACTCTCTGACTCTCACATATACACTCCCTGACTCTCACATATACACTCTCTGTCTCTCACATATACACTCTCTGACTCTCACATATACACTCTCTGACTCTCACATATACACTCCCTGACTCTCACATATACACTCTCTGACTCTCACATATACACTCCCTGACTCTCACATATACACTCTCTGACTCTCACATATACACTTTCTGGCTCTCACATATACACTCTTTGTCTCTCACATATACTCTCTCTGTCTCTCACATATACACTCTCTGACTCTCACATATACACTCCCTGACTCTCACATATACAATCTGACTCTCACATATACACTCCCTGACTCTCACATATACACTTTCTGGCTCTCACATATACACTCTTTGTCTCTCACATATACTCTCTCTGTCTCTCACATATACACTCTCTGACTCTCACATATGCACTCTCTGACTCTCACATATACACTCTGTCTCTCACACATACACTCTCTGTCTCTCACATATATTATATGTCTATCTCTCACATACACACTCCCGGACTCTCACATATACACTCCCTGACTCTCACATATACACTCTCTATCTCTCACATATACACTCTCTGACTCTCACATATACACTCTCTGACTCTCACATATACACTTTCTGGCTCTCACATATACACTCTTTGTCTCTCACATATACACTCTCTGTCTCTCACATATACTCTCTCTGTCTCTCACATATGCACTCTCTGACTCTCACATATACACTCTGCCTCTCACATATATTATATGTCTATCTCTCACATATACACTCCCTGACTCTCACATATACACTCTCTGTCTCTCACATATACTCTCTCTCTGTCTCTCACATATATTATATGTCTATCTCTCACATATACACTCCCTGACTCTCATACACTCCCTGACTCTCACACATACACTCTCTGTCTCTCACATATATTATATGTCTATCTCTCACATATACACTCACTGACTCTCACATATACACTCTGACTTCCTTCACATATACTATGCCCCTGTGTAAAATATACTCTCCCTTCTCTCACATAAACACTCCCTATCTCCCAAATCTACACCCCTTATACCAGTTACCCAACCCTCCTCTCTCCTCTCCCCCGACTAACTCCTAAATCTATAATCCTTATAACCCAACCCACTTCACCCCCCTCCCCCGACTGTCTCTCAAACTTGCACCCCTTATATCAGTTACCCACCCCCACCATACAACAAGATTATCAACAGAGCCCAGATTTACACGGAAAGATAACCTGGAAACCATCTTATCATCCAACAGATTCGTTAATCCCATAAAAGCGTCCCAGAGACGCGAACCTCAACCCGAAACAGGCAGTGCGGTGACATATCAGCTCCGACGATATCTGTTCTATCGTTGTAAGTGAACAGCAGCCAGCAAGCTGTAGCGTAGTTAGCGACTACGGAATGTTGGCTGATTGTATTGTTCGCTCCAACTTTCCAACGGGGAGATAAGTACTAATGTGGCATGCCAGAGTCACTACCAACGATTGCCTCGAAGGGGCTAATGGAACTGGAACATTATATGCAACTATGAGAGAGAGAGAGAGAGAGAGAGAGAGAGAGAGAGAGAGAGAGAGAGAGAGAGAGAGAGAGAGAGAGAGAGAGAGTAATATAACAAGAACATTATTACAGCTATAAAAGAGAGGGTAATAGAACTAGAACATTATATACAACTATAAGAGAGGTTAATGAAACTAGAACATTATATCTAACTATAAGAGAGAGGGTAATAGAACTAAAACATTATATACAGCACTTGAACATTATACAGCACTAGAAAATTATATAACTATTCGAGATAGGCTAATGAAACTAGAACATTATATACAACTATAAGAGAGAGGGGTTAATAGAACTAGAACATTATATACAACTATAAAAGAGAGGCTAATGAAACTGGAAGATTATTTCCAACTATAAGAAAGTAGTTAATGAGACTAGAATATTATATACAACTATACGACAGAGACAAACACCATTCTTTGATCATGTTATGAGAAGAGAGGCGTTGGATAACATCGTGACAGCTGAAAACATAAGTGGGAAAAGAGACAGAGGCTGACCAAGAGAAATGATACTGGACGGACTGAGATCAGTGGAGTTGATTCACAACATCCAGGATATAGATCAGCGCAGAGATCTGCTCGCCCAAGCCAGCTGGCATGACACATGACGATGATAGCGAAGTGCTGAGGTAGGCACGACGTACTGTTTCATCTGGTTTAGACTGCTTTCCTATTTTCGGTCAATAAGGTGAGGAGTGTAATTTTGGTGTTTGTCTGTCAAGAATGATGATGACCATTCATTTCATCCAGTGTGATTGAACGTTTAAAGCCGTGAGATCTAAGTTGGCTCGAAATGTTCTTTGACAATGTTGGCAAAGAATGCTTGACGTTCCAGGAGGGGGAGTGGTTTTTTTTCCCCCAGCCTTTTTTTCACAGCTCTTGCAGTACTGTTTGCTTCGCAAGTGACTAGATCCTTGCGTAATGATGTACGCCACGAATTTCGGTCTTTGGCAACAGTCTCCCAAGTGTCGTGATGAATTCCGAAAGCTTTTAGTGAGATCTTCAGGGTGTCTTTAAAGCGTTTCCTCTGGCCGCCTTGGGAACGTTTACCACAGCGCAGCTTGCCGTAAACAAATTCGTTAAGGGAGCCTGTGATCTGGCATGCGAGTCAGGTGACCAGCCCAGCGAATCTGATTCTTCATTAGTATAGTGTGGATACTGGGCATGGACGCTCTTTCTAGGACTTCAGTGTCTGGGATCTTGTCTTGCCATTGAATCTTTAGTATAGTTTTAACGTGCATTGAGGCCCACACAATCTGATGGCCCTATACACCATCGACCCGCAGCGAGACACTGCTTCGGGACAAATGTATGTATGTGTATACATCATCATCATGTGCCATGTCGGTAAGAGTGGGCGGCCATGTTTCACCATTTCACACGCGGTCACTGGAGTCGTGGATCAGCTCTGTGTTTGTGTCTCGATTATGTCAACTGGTGGCTAGGCCGTCTAGATATTTACCTCTCTGCCTTCCCTTTGTAGTTTTCCCCTCAGTCTTGCCAGCTGTCACCAAGATTTACTGGGTACCAATTATTGACTCTCTCTCTCTTTCTCTCTCTCTCTCTCACACACACACATACGCACGCGCGCGCGCACACGCACACACACACACACACACACACACACACACACACATATATATATATATATATATATATATATATATATATATATATATATATATATATATATATATATATATATATATATATATATATATATTCGTGCAGTCAGTAAATGGTACGCACTAAACCGAGAAAACAGATAAAACCAGACAAACTGCAAACTACATAAATATCACATAAATAGCAATTGGCAGTTGATGTCAACAATATAATACCATTTTAATATATATATATATATAATAATAGTAATACTATTAATAAGTCAGCAATCTAAAGTCAGCCTGTTGACATATTCCCCCGGTGACTCACCCACACAGTTCTCTGCGTCTTTTCGCACATACCTTCTGCGTCTCTTTCTCTCTCATATATATCCTTATCTCCGATTCTCACACTTATCATTAAGTTTTTATCTGTCCTTCGCTCTCTCTCTCTCTCTCTCTCTCTCTCTCTCTCTCTCTCTCTCTTTCTCATCTTACTTGTGTCTCTCATCTAGTATCATTGGCTTCTCTCAGACACATCCTGTGCATCTCACGCTCTCTAACATATATCGTCATTGTCTCCCACGTAGAACATTCTAGTCTCTCACATATATCCCCAGTGTCTTCTCCTGCACACATCTTCTGTGTCTCTCGCTTTCTGACATAGATCATCATTTTCTCTCCGCCACACACATCCCCCTAGTCTTTTACACATATTCTCAGTGCTTCTCTTCCACAAACACCCTCCTTGTCTCTAACACACATCCTCAATATCTTTCTCCGACATACATCCTCAATATCTTTCTCCTACACGCATCCTTATCTCCCACACATACCTCTTCCACACATACCCACTTAGTTTCTCATAATACCCTCGTTGTCTCTTTCCACACGTATCCTCTTTAATTTAAGAATAGATAACTAGGCATATAGGTAGGTGGTAGATAGATAGCTAGTTACCTAGGTAGATTTGAGTAGGTATGTAGTTAGCTAGGTAGGTGTGAGGTAGTTAGGTAGGTACCTAGGTAGGTCTGAGGTAGTTAGATAGGTACCTAGGGTGTCCTGAGGTAGTTAGGTAGGTACATAGGTAGTCCTGGTGTAGTTAGGTAGGTACCTAGGTAGGTCTGAGGTAGTTAGGTAGGTCTGAGGTAGGTAGATACCTAGGTAGTCCTGAGGTAGTTAGGTAGGTCTGAGGTTGTTAGGTAGGTACCTAGGTAGTCCTGAGGTAGTTAGGTAGGTAGGTAGGTCTGAGGTAGTTAGGTAGGTACCTAGGTAGGTCTGAGGTAGTTAGGTAGGTACCTAGCTAGGTATGAGGTAGTTAGGTAGGTACCTAGGTAGGTCTGAGGTAGGTATATAGATACCTAGATAGGTCTGGGGTAGGTAGCTTGGTAGGCTTGAAGTAGTTAGGTAGGTAGCTAGGTAGGTAGGTCTGAGTTAGGTAAGTAGGTAAAGGAGTGAAAGAAAGTAGAATAAAGAGCGAAAACTAGATATAGAAAGTTACCAATTGTTGATCACGTTGTGAGGACAAATAAACTTGGGACAGCTTGCAAATTTGATGGGGAAAGAACAAACGGAAGACAAAGAAATTTTTTTAAGAAATGCCTAGATGTCTTGATCCATAACATTGTCGAAACAAGAACACATACTGATCCAAGGCTCTGATGATCAAATGACCCGGCGAGCCACAATCACCCTCGCACATCGGCATCGCACATGATGCTGATGATAACGATTTATTGATCTGTTTCTTTGGTGGGGAATCTTCCTGATTTGCAGACGTTTTAATTTCCCCGCATCCACACAAAAGACCATACGTGCTGGCGAGATGAACTACTTTGGGAGCTGCCAATGTCAGCATGTTCTTTGAAGAGATCTGCCAGGACAGAGGCATTGTTGACACGCTCCGCAATTTCCTTTTGGCCAACGTCTGCGTGCATGTACCTGGCACGTGGATAGAGAGCAGTCGTACGAAAACCAACATCAGATAATCTGCGGGGATTACGTGGAAAACTGCCCTTAGTTTGTCGTGCCTCGTCTGTCCAGGTTTGTAGAGGAGAATTAGACGTTGAAATGTCTTATAATTAGTGTAAAACTCACATGCGGGCCCAAGGCACTCTCCTTTAAGCCTACGGGTCACGTGTCCCCTTCTGTGTGATAGGGTGACTGAGATTTCTGACGGTGGTCAGATGCGGAATTAAGGGGTTCAGAAGTGGAATTAAGGGGTTCTTCTTCTTCTTCTTCTTCTTCTGCGTTCATCCGGATTTTTTTTCTTTTCCAGATGTGACTGCGTTGTGCCTGTTTACAGCAGAGCTGCGTTCTTGCGCCGTTAGGCCGACACATCCGACTTCTGCGGGCATTTGTTGACCGGGTTAACCTTCCCGGGAGAATTAAGGGGTTCAGAGGCGCAATCAAGGGGTTCAGAGTCGGAAACAAGGGGTTCAGAGTCGGAATAGTGTCTTTATTATATTACGTGAGGGGAATGTTTACTGGGTTATGTGTAAGGAATCTTTCAGCATGTGTGTTCATTCTGACATCATTGTTCATGGAAACATTGGTTTCAAACCCCGATTCTACAAAAGCGGAAGGCAGGTGTATCAAATTAACAATACTATTTGTTCACTAACTCAGTCACACACTCTCCGTGTCTCTTTGTCATTCATTGTTCACACATTACCACACTCATTAATTCAATAACACTATTGTTTCTGTTGTTTATTTTTTTATTGTTTTGCTTGCGCTCGCTTTGAACTCAAGTATAGTGCATACATGCGCTACTTCTTCTAGTGCACTGGACTGGTTTTCGCTTGGGGAGGGGGGATGTCCCTGAGTGGTCTCGAGGTATGGTGTCCGCCTCGAGTGCTGGAGGTCCCGGGTTCAAGCCCCGATGAGGGCCGGAAGTTTTTCACGTCGACGTCTAGTAACAAACTTTTTCCTGATTTCTGGGTAGTGAGATCGGACGCCCGTGTGTATTGTTGCGTACGTAAAACACCCCTTGACAGTTGGAAAGCGAAAAAGAGTAGCGTAACGGCGCTGCCCGAAAAAATTTCGAGTTAAAAATCTACCCAAAGTATTTCAGGATCCTCGCCGGTGCTACGGAGTTCGTACACTGAGCTGAGATTATTCGGACTCATGCTTAAGTTAGGAGTAGAACGGAGCACTTATGCGTTACACTCGTGTGCCATGATGTTGATTCGTCGACTAAACTAAACTAAACTAAACTAAACTAAACTAAACTAACCTTTGCTTGTGGATTAGTTTTCCCCATTGCCAGTGCCCCTCGCCATCAGGTGAACCCACTCGGACTTTAGAGATATTTGTAATTTACGTCCCCAAGTCAAGGACGAGAAGTCAACATTATAGTCTGACTGACCGGTGTAGGGGTTTAACCCGCTACCTCGGCATCAGCACACCGGATGTTTAAGAACGAACGCTATTATCCATTCGGCCTTGCTAACCTGCTAGCTGGCTTGTGTCTGATTCGCCTTCGAGACCGTGGGGTCAGCTGACCATAAATAACAATGGGCACTGGGACATGTCCTGCGGAATAGAGGCCATCGGCCTGATGTTTACCACAACTGTCATTTACTGTCATTTACTGTCAGTATAGTACCTTGCGGTGTATGGCAGAGGGGTCTTTGAGCCTGAGGAATTAAGGCCGCCTGGCTAGTGCAGTCGCCGCGAACTGTGCAGGTTAGGATTTTCTTTTTGCCCCCGACAGAAAAAAATCCCACACCTTACCGGGGATCGAACCCGGGTCTCCCGAATGAGAGTCCGGCGTACTAACCACTCGGCCAGCCCAGCACCTAATAATTTCCGGTTTAACAAATATGGCGTTAGCTTAATACCCAATACGATGTTTGGCTTGAGAGGGGGGTTCTTTACTGTTTCCCTGTACTGTTACACTTTACTGTTACCCTGTACTGTTACCCTGTACTGTTACACTTTACTGTTACCCTTTACTGTTACCCTGTACTGTTACACTTTACTGTTACACTTTACTGTTACCCTGTACTGTTTCCCTGTACTGTTACACTTTACTGTTACCCTTTACTGTTACCCTGTACTGTTACCCTGTACTGTTGCCCTCTAATGTTACCATATACTGTGACACTTTACTGTTATCCTTTTCTGTTATTCTTTACTGTTACCCTGTACTGTTGCCCTGTTCTGTTACACTGTACTGTTACCCTGTACTGTTACCCTTTACTGATACTCTGTACTGTTACCCTTTATTGCTACCCTCTACTGTTACCTTTTACTATCACCTTTTATTTTGATATTAACTTAATAGTTTCTGTCAGTCATTTATTACTCACAAATTGATCCCCCGCTGATGTGGTGTCACTCATGTCTGCCTGTCATTCGTTGCTTTTACACTCGTTAGTCTGTGTCTCCAGTTACTCACTATATTTATTTGTCATTCATTGCTTTTATTTATTTTTATTTTTTTTGCGCTCATTCGCTATGAACTCTAGCGTACTCCATACGAGCTCCTTCAGTAGCACTGGACTAAATTTTGCGTGTGGATTAGATTTCCCTATTATAAGTGTCCCCCGCCATCTGGCGAACCCATTCCCACTTCAGACGTACTTGTAATTTACTCCCCCAAGTCAAGGACGAGAATTCAACATTTTAGTCCAACTGACTGGTGTAGGGGTTGAACCCCTTACCTCGGCATCAGCACACCGGATGTTTAAGAACGAGCGCACTTATCTATTCTGCCGTGCCTCTCTCCCATTGCTGTTATGTAACGCAGGTTAGCAGATCTCCTGGTTTAAATATGCTGATCCGGGAAGGTTAACCCGGTCAACAAATGCCCGCAGAAGTCGGATGTGTCGGCCTAACGGCGCAAGAACGCAGCTCTGCTGTAAACAGGCACAACGCAATCACATCCGGAAGAAAAAAAAAAACTCAGGATGAACGCAGAAGAATAAGAAATATGGTGATAAATGGCACACCTCTGAAATAAGTTAGAGCATTTAAATATCTAGGAAGTATGATCATAGAAGAATGAAGAATAGACAGAGAAATCGAAATCAGATGTCAAAAAGCAAGTGCTCTTATATATCAACTATCATCCATACTGCCGGTCTCCCTAGGGGTTAAACGACTTTCTCCGTAATCACGTTTATCCACGTAGGGTAAGGCAGCGCGCGAGAATTGGAAGCGGTTCTCGCTGCGTTGGTAACTTATGGGATAAGTGAGCCAGCCTCTCAGAAAGAAATGGAAAACTACTGAGCGTAATCTTGCCAATAAATCAACGACAGCGGTAAAATGCTGGTGTTGACAGCGATGTCCTGTAAAGGGTATGAAAAAAAAAAAATTAATAATAATAATAAAATATCATCCATACTGGGACATCCAAACATACCCGTGTCTGCAAAACGACAGGTAATAAATAGCATATTCACACCAGCCCTAAGCTACTCGCAAAATCAACACCCGTGAAATGAGATACTTGATGAGAGCTGCCAACTTAACCACCCGAGACCGAATAAGAAATGATGTTATCAGACGGACAGTGGGATCACTCGATTGTACCATAACACCAACCCCATTCAACCTCAAAGAGAAGTTATATTAGGTTCCGTACCTGGCTCAGATTAATAATCCTGTGATTGAGTCACCCACAAATAGCGACTGACCATGATTTTACCCTCACAGAATATTAATTTGAAGGTGATTATTGTTCAAAGAGGGCTTTGTGCTACTTATATTGAAAGGCATAAAATCAAATGGTTCGGTCATGTCGTTAGAATGCACAGGACTAAATGTTAGGGAAGTGCCGTGGCGAAGTAGTCAAGCCGTTTGACTCGGGCTCCGAAGGTTGTGGGTTCGATTCCGGGCCACGTCCTTCGGTTTACGAGTTAAATGTTTCGGAGACTCCTGTGGGTCGTCGCTAAAAGCTACGGAGTTCGTGCTTTGTGCGACGCTTTCCGTGCTGCGGAAAGAGACCGAGCCATATGGGATAAAACCCGGTGCAATGAAGTCGACCCTGTCGACTTTTAAGCGACTTTTTAGGAAATTGTACTATCCGGTGCTACCCATCGGGCTCTGGAACGTCAACTATTCCTCCCCACAAGTGGAAGATGATGATGATGACGACGATGATGATAACGATCCATTGCTCATACATTAATTAGCCCATGTCTCCAGACACTCGTTATGCATGTCTATCATCCATTGCTCATACATTAATTAGCTCATGTCTCCAGTCAATCGTTGTGTCTGCTTGTCATTCGTTGCTCACAAATTAATGCTCTCTCTAGCAACAGATGTCAGGAAAACGTCCGGTAGCATGAGTTTTTCACGTGGCAACATATTATTGTCAAACTTGGATGGGTCATCAATCAGCTATAGGCACGTATCCACTTTTGAATATAAATGTTTCATGATCAGCTATAGTCACATATCTGCCCTTGAATATAAATGTTTCAGAACAGTAATTAAAATTCATTGGGCGGAAAGGGGAATAAACATATGTTTTCAGCAAGACATCAATACATACTACGTACGTAGTGTGTGTGTGTGTATGTGTGTGTACACACACATACACACACACACACACGATGTTATCAGACGTACGCACGCACGCACATGCACACACGTTCTGACTGACTGACTCACTCAGGCATCTCCGTTGTGACTGATTTACTCACTTACTCACGCATTCTCGTACTGACTCACTCACTCACGCACGTTGCACGCACGCACACTGGTTGACTGAATGACTGACTCATTCACTCACTCATTCATGTACTCACCGACTTACGCACTCTCTCACTCCCTCTCTCACACACTCGCTCCCTTACTTACGTATTGACTGACTCACTCACGTAGTGGCGTACTGACTGACTGACTGAATCACGACCTCACTCACACACTGACTGACTGAATCACGCACTCACTCACTTACTCATGTACTGACTGACTTACTCATCCCCTCACGTATTGACTGACTGAATCACTCAGTCACTCACACACGCCTCACCCTCTCTCGTACTGAGTGACTGACGCACTCATTCACGCATAGACTGACTGATTCACGCACTCACTCACGTATTGACTGGACTCACTTACCTACGTAAGTACCGACTGACTAACTCACACGCTACCCTGAGCAGCAGAGTTGCAGACACATTCACATACCCATTAATTTACTCAAGTTTCCAGCTCCCCTCCATCACTCTCACACTCACCCACAAACTGTTATACGTTTATTATCAACACGCGCCGTCCTAGTGAGCAGAATTACAACCACCATAAAACTGTGCTCACTCTCAGAATTGGCCGCATTGAAGGGCGAGTAAAACACCCACCATAAACACCCCAGCCTTGGCAGTAATGAAGGCCTCGTAAAACACCCACTATAACCACCCGTGGACTGACCCATGAGAACCCTGTCAAAGTTGACCTAACGAGTGTCAATATTTGGTCTTAGGGCAGTGTGTCTTACCCGCTGCTGGTTCCCGCAGGGAAAGATGTCAGAAAGACGTGAGATTTGATGTGTCGTGTTTGTTGGTTTGTTTTGTTTCTTCTTCTTCTCATCTCTCATCTCATCTTGTTCCTTTGGTGTCGAGGTGAGCATAAAAAGCGGGAGAGTTCCCATTTATGTGGTTCATACATCGAGATTACCGTGGACTCTACTGTTTATTCCCCGTGTCCATCGCTTACATGGTCTGCCTCATCTTCTTCTTTGGGTGCCTAATCGACACACAAAGTATGACGAGAAAAGTGAAGACAGGCATGCTTTGGGCAGAATGACAGGCGTCCATACAACAATCAAAAATAGAGAGCAACTGTTGGATTGTTTCCCCAGGACATGCTGGTGTGGTGGGAAACGAGCAGGCGGACAGATTGGCTGGGTCTGCACCGCTCGATGGGGGATTGGAGCGTGATAAAGCAGACATGGTCGGGGCCCTTTGGGATCATGTGTATAGTGCAGAAGGACAGATAGAACAGCGGTTCTCAACCGGTGGGGAATTTTAGGTTTTTTTTTTTTGGGGGGGGGGGGGGGGGGGGGGGGGGAGGTTAAAATTATGTCAAAATCACGTTAATACAAGAACCGATTATTTGATATTGTTTTTCCCTCCATACTTTACGGTTCTGTACTTCTCGCCGTTATGAAATTCGTTTTATAACGTAAGTAGACCCGCAAATCACTTTTTATGTAGACGTCTAGACTTGTTCTAGTAGTATGTGTTATTAAATTTAGCTTCCATTTTTACGTATACTGTGTAGGGGCGGGGAAGGGGGATTTATAGGGAGGAAATACGAAAGGGTTGGGGTAGGGGTGTGGCATTCTGAACATAAGTGAAGGGGTGCTTGGGCCAAAAAAGGTTGAGAACCACTGAGATAGATCATTACAGCCTCAAAGCAAGTAAATGACACCAGTGAACAGGCGTGCCCACAACACACTTACTGTGTCAGCGTGGACAGAAATCTCGGAGAAAGCTTTCTGAACCAGAAGTCAACGCTCAAGTCCAGCTGGCCCGTGTGTGAATGAACCCCCTACCTCGCCATCAACGCACAGAAAGTTTCAGCTCGAGCGTGTGACACAGGGAGTCGACGCCCGCCTACCGGAACGGTGGTTATGGGTTCGGTCCCCATTTATGCGGATTATAATTTTTACAGATCTAACCATGGCTCCCAGAGCGACCCAGTCTACAAAGTACACCAGGAAATGTCTTGGGACGTAAAGGCGGCCGGTGGTGATGCTGACAACATCAGCCGTCTAGCTGATTGGTCTTGAACAATATGGGTCTGGCACCGTAGGCCCAATGCTCATTAACGCGTGTAAAAGGTGATGTTAAGTTAAAGTTAGTTGCATATCCTTTACAGGACGTCGCAGTCAAAAGCAGCATATTATGCTGTTTGTGATCGCTTGGCAATTTTACGTTCAGTAGTTTGTCATTGCTTTCTGTACGAACGGCGCCCATACCATTTTGTTAAAAAAAAAAAACAACAACAACAAATCGACGGCAGCTGGTTTTGGAACGCGGGTATGTGGGATTACGAACTGCGTCCGTAACGTCTTCGCCATGAAGCGGACAAAATGTACTTTGAGAAAAATGCAAAGAGTACCATATACTGACAGAACATCAAATTAGACAGTCCTTCCGGAGACAAATGAAAAACGGAGATTAAAACTGTCATAAAAAACTGTCATTTACTGCCAATATAGTACCTTGTGGTGTATGGCAGAGGTGTCTTTGAGCCTGAGGAATTAAGGCCGCCTGGCTAGTGCAGTCGCCGCGTAATGTGCAGGTTAGGATTTTCTTTTTGCCCCCGACAGAAAATATCCCACAGCTTACTGGGTATCGAACTCGGGTCTCCCGAAGGAGAGTCCGGTGTTCTAGCCATACGGCCAGCCGAGTGAGATTGATTGGTGAAGTTAGACTTAGACAGTCGAGATGTTTTGGCGAGAAATGGACTTGACCATTTAGTGACAACTGGTAAGTTTGATGGGAAGAGAGCCAGAGGAAGACAGGGGGATAAATACCTTGATGGTTTGGCAGCATGGCTTGATCCGGACAGGACACAAACCTGATTCGACTTGTTATGCGTTCATCCGGTGAGTTTTTTGCGGACGCGATTGCGTTTTGTCTGTTTACAGCAGAGCTGCTTTATTGCGCCGTTAAGCCTACACATCCGACTTCTGCGGGCATTTGTTGACCTGATTAACCTTCCCGTGGGTTTCTTAGGACGCTTGACTCGCACTGTTGTGGTGTTTTCCCCCCATCCCAGCTGGCCCATATAGAACAGCCGAAGGCATCCTGGTCAGCCCTCAAGGGAAGGCAGGGGCGGACCATGGGCATTCCCTGCCATCCAAGGAGGCTTCCATACTTGCAGAGCCGACACACAGCGCTCTGGTACTGGGCTCACCCAAGGAATCGTCACGTCCTGCACATGGCTGCTTAGCCTCACTTCCGTATATTGGACCTTCCGTTCACCACAGGCTGTTCGTCTGGAAACCAGAAGAATGCAGTCTGCAGATGACATCCACACAGTGAGCTTTCGATTCGGACTTTCCATGTAATGGATTTGCTATATTCCTGATTCGAGACTCTGGTGACAGTGTGAGATGGCGAAACATGACCGCCCACGCCTTTCCGCATGGCACTTGATGATGATGAAGACGATATCAGTTCTTGTACAGAGACTCGTTAGCGCATTACGGTGTTAAAAAAAATAAAAAACTCACCAGAGGTCACACTGCGTATTCTTGGCGTCCGAATCCATTAAGACTTCTGGCTTTTATCATTATCTGAGCATGCGCGGGAATTGATTAGGGATAAGCGCATGAGCATTCCGTCCTGGGCACGCGCGCTAATGTCCTGTTTTTATGAGGACAACTTCCAGTGGGACCTTTTGAAATGTCATCAGTGATCGCCTGACATGGCGGATTTGAGGAGAGATCGAGGGAGCCAGAGATTAGGGTTTGTTGGCGCGGCGGGCGTGGCGTGGGGTTGACCCGGGGGGTTGAGTGTGTGGTTGTGAGTCTTGGTGTGTGTGTGTGGGGGGGGGGGGGTCGTGAGAAGTTTAATGGGTGGGTGTGGTTCCTGGTAGTTGATATCTGCCACGTGGTGTTTGAGGTTTGTTATGTAGGCGTTGTTGTTGTTGTTGTTGTTGTTGTTGTTGTTGTTGTTGTTGTTGTTCTTCTTCTTCTTCTTCTTCTTCTTCTTCTTCTTCTTCTTCTTCTTCTTCTTCTTCTTCCTCCTCCTCCTCCTCCTCCTCCTCCTCCTCCTCCTCATGCACAACATTAATATTATTGTGCTTAATGTCAAATAGATTTAACATGTATCATTGTGAATATATAATATGTGAGAGACGATTGGTGGGAAAAGCCGTATATAACACGGGGTTCCTTTATTAATTTGGTCACTCTTTTCTGTTTGTCTGTCTGTCCGTATGTCTTTCCCCTTCATTTGCTGACTTTTGTCTTTCTCTATCTCTCTTTCAAAATCTCCTTGTTTGTCATTCTCCCTCCCTCCCTCCCTCTCTCTCTATTTTTTTTCTCTCTTCTTTCCCTCTATTTCTCTCTCTCTCTCTCTCTCTCTCTCTCCTCTCTCTCTCTCTCTCTCTCTCTCTCTCTTTCTCTCTCTCTCTCTCTCTCTCTCTCTCTCTCTTTCTCTCTCTCTCTCTCTCTCTCTTTCTCTCTCTCTCTCTCTCTCTCTCTCTGAATTACTTATCGAACCTTCGAACTCCCACCTCCCTTCTAACTGCAAAATCCTCTTCTCCCAGCAATTACTATGTTCCTTCTCTATACAGTTAACCAACTCAACCCTTCCTTACAGGTCTTCCACAAATCCAGCACGAGGGCAGCCAGCACGAGGGCCGTGAATTGACTCGTGGCCTGGACGCAATCTCTTCACGCCAAAGGCGGCTTCTCTTCGACATCGATTTCCCGTGAGTAGAATTACTTAATTCACTTCATCCTATGTTATAGGCCGGCTTCGTGGCGAAGGGATTACGGGACGCAGTTCGTGATCCCGCATACCCGAGTTCGAAACACAGCTGCGAGCGATTTGGCAGCAGACAGCCTTGCGTTGGTTTTTTACGAAATGGTATGGGTACCGGTCGTTCAGAAAGCAATAGCAAACTACTGAACGTAAATTTGCCAAGTGATCATAACAGCAAAAAAATGATGGTGTTGACTGTGACGTCCTGTAAAGGATATGCAACTACCTATGTTATAGGGCGGCGCCTTGCCGGAACGGCTAGGAAATCGCTCTGACAATGGCATCAATGCGGTCGGGCCTGGGCTTCGGGTGGAGGAGGCTAAAAGCCCTATCTTGGTGCGAGATAATGCAACCTAATGACTAAATGTCATGGCAGGGCAGTCCAGGCCCTAAGCCTAGATTGGCAACTGGTCTAGGATCGAAGCTCCGACAGGCGGACAGTTAGAGCATTGCTTTGCTGTTCCGGCAGCTTCTGCAGCTTGTCTTGTTCTAGGCGTATTGGTGTTACCTTCCCTCTGGAGTGAACTACACAGGCGAGAGAAGGATCATGCTGCATGGGCAACACATGGTCTCTACAATTCAGTCCAGGCTTTGTGCCATGGAGAGGTATAACTCTATCCCTGGTCCACCGACATGGGTTGTAGTTATTATGCCTTTTTTGAAGCACAATGTAACAAACTGTCGCCTGTCAAGACAGCCAGGTGCCATTATGTTATAGGGAGGACGCATTGCCGGAACGGCTAGGAAGTCGCTCTGACAGTGGCTTGAATGCGGTCGCACGTGGGCTCCTCGCTTGCTGTGGGAGGGAAAGACAGGCTACCTATTCCTCGCTACACGCGGGCCTCCAAAATGTGATAGTCCTGTTTGTTATATTATAGGCGCGTATTTTCCAGAAGGCCGGACTCCCTGGCTAGGGTTAGCGACTTTCTCCGTAATCCCGTATATCCACGTGAGGAACGTAACTTCTGCGAGAATCGGTAGCGGTTCTCGCCGCGTTGGTAACTTATGGGGTATGTGAGCCGGCCGCTCAGAAAGCAATGGCAAACTACTAAGCGTAATCTTGCCAAGAAATGAACAATTAGCTGAAAGATGCTGATGTTGACAGCGATGTCCTGTAAAGGATATGCGAAAAAATAAATTTCGGAAGGAATGATGTCATTGCACCGGGTTTTATCCCATGGCTCGGTATCTTTCCGGGAAGCGGCCTGCTGAAATCGTCGCACAGAGCACGAACTCCGCAGCTCCACGAACTTCCCCAATGAGTCTCCGAGAAAATAGCAAACGTGAACCAAATGACGCGTTCCAAAAACGAATCCACAACCGTTGGAACGCGAAGCTAGCGACTTAACCACATGGCCACGGAGACCAACATACACAACTACAAGTCATCCTATACGGGGCACATTCTGGTCGCGAACTCTCCACTCTCAGCAACCCTCCCCTTTCGTAGACTGTGTTGAGGCGTAGATTTCCGATCATTGTCGGCAATCAATGACCCAAGATATTGGACATGTTTCACCACCTCCAATTTGTCTTCATGAACAGATATCTCTGTCTCCACAGTTTAAATAGATGTATCTATATATATTATCTTTGTTGTTGCTTTGTTGGGTTACCACCATATACCCAGTGCTCCTCAAGACTTGTACAAGAATCATTTACTGTACTGTACTTTACTGTACTGTAATGTACTGTACTTTACTGTACTGTACTGTACTGTACTTATGTACTGTACTTTACTTTACTTTACTGTACTTACTGTACTGTACTTTACTGTACTGTACTTTACTGTACGTTACTGTACTGTACTTTACTGTACTGCACTGCACTGCACTGTACTTTACTGTACTTTACTGTACTTTGTTGTACTGTACTGCTATACTGTAATGTGCTTTACTGTACTGCATTTTACTGTACTTTACTGTACTGTACTGTACTTTACTTTACTTTACTGTGCTGTGCTGCACTTTACATTACTGTGCTGTACTTTACATTACTGTACTTTACTTTATTTTACTTTACTTTATTTTACTGTACTGTACTGTACTGTACTGTACTGTACTGTGCTGTACTGTACTTTACTGTACTGTACTGTACTTTACTTTACTGTATTGCACTGTACTTTACTGTACTTTACTGTACTGTACTGTGGTGTACTTTACATTACTGTACTGTACTTTACATTACTGTACTTACTTTACTGTACTTTACATTACTTTACTTTACTTTACTGTACTTTACTGTGCTGTACTGTACTGTACTTTACTGTACTGTACTTTACTTTACTGTACTGCATTACTACAGCAGTAGTAAAGTTAAAAAAAGTAACTTACTGAAAGCATAAAGCATACAGCAGATTGCCTACATTGATCGCCGGTCCAACAAAACGACTGTGTTCATCTCTTATTTGGTGAAATATCTATGTTAATCCTTTGCTCCGCATCTTGACAGCTAACTCCTCACTTTCCTAACGTAAAACCATGCCTTTTCTGGAGGTAAACCATGCCTTTTCTGGAGGTAAACCATGACTTCTCTGGAGGTAAACCATACCTTCTCTGGAGGTAAACCATGCCTTTTCTGGGGGTATACTTACAGTTGGAGAAAAGGAACAGGCAACCTCACCTGGTGATGCCGCCGACTAGATGATGTGAAGGCCTCAAACCTTACCTGTAGTATGTGTAACAGGACTACCTTACCTACAGTGTGAACTTTCACCGAAACTGGCTTTCTGCTGATTTGAACTCGAGATCCCTCGCATCCAGGGCGACAATCATAACCCTAGACCAACCAGCCACTAATATTAATATCGCTTGATGAATGTAAGGTACACATGGTTTCACACCCGTATGTAGAGTCGCTCAGAAAGCAAAGGCAAACTACTGAACGTAAACTTGCCAATCAAACACAGCATATAAATGTCGGGGTTGATTACGACGTCCTGTTGAGAATATACAACAAACGGCATAACCTAATACAGATTACCAACGTGAATCGTGGGCTGATGTAAAACAGGAACACAACTATATAATGTCTGCCTCTAACTTTAACAGTTGCTGTTCGGCTCCACTTTCATGTCAATTAATGAACTGATTGAGTGCCGAATGGTAATACATCGCCATATTGGACCTCCCATTTGAGTAGAAGGAGGCTATATCGCCATACTAGGGTCATCGTGTTATTTGTTTCGTGGTATCTTCCGCAATTTCATTGCTCAACGAACGGAAATGTACATTATAATACTTGTTCATTTGATCGTGTACCATGTTTGGTCCACATCTACTTTTCTTGTGTTGCGCTGAATCAGCTAAAGAAAATCGAAGATTTCCTAGTCACCTTCGTTTATTGATGCATAAACTTTTCAGACAAGGGCGGGAAAAAAATGTATCGTGCGCAGGTGATAAGTAAACGACCACTCTTTACACCTCGATACTTATTTGGTATATAGTGCTGGCCTCATATTTGTTTGTAACCGATCGGCACTCAACGATGTGGTCAACATGACGCCGGCCCATCCGACTGCCCAAGAGATCATATGATTCTTATAGTGCTTGGCTAGCACACCCATTTCGTGGAAAGTCCGAACCGAAAGACTGACCTCTCCTGGTTTTCGTTGGGAGCGGCCTTTAGCGAACGAAATGCCCAATATACAGAAGTAAGGCTAAGCAGCCATGTGCAGAACGTGACGATTCCTTGGGCGAGCCCAGTACCAGAGCGCTATGTGTTGGCACTACAATTATGGAAGCCTCCTTGGATAGCAGGGAATGCCCGTGGTCTGCCCCTTCCTTCCCTTGAGGGCTGTCCGGGATGTCTTCAGCTGTTCTAAATGGGCCAGCTGGGATGGGGGACAACACCACAACGGTGAGAGTCAAACATCCTACGAAACACCCGGGAAGGTAACCCGGTCAAGAAATGCCCGCAGAAGTCGGATATGTCGGCCGAAAGGTTTAAATATCGCAGCTATGCTGTAAACAGGCACACCGCAATTACGTCTAAAACAACATTTCGGACGAACGCAAGAAGAAGAAGAAGAAGAAGAAGAGGAGGAGGAGGAGGAGGAGGAAGAAGAAGAAGAAGAAGAAGAAGAAGAAGAAGAAGAAGAAGAAGAAGAAGAAGAAGAAGAAGAAGAAGAAGAAGAAGAAGAAGAAGAAGACACGTTTTCTGCCCTGACCTGGGGACGAGTCTTGTGTTTTCGGGGCCTGTGGCGGACACAGTGACCTGTCAGCTGCGGTGACCCACCAGTAGTCTGAATGCTCGCTTCTGAATATAGATGCTATATTAGTCCAAAATTTCCCTTAGCTGTGCCCATCATCTCATCTCATTTCATTTTATCTCATCTTGTTCCTCTTGTACCTTGCGGTGTCGAGGAGAAGCACAAACAGCGGGATTCCCTTGGACTATTGTTCCCTCTGTCCTTTCTGATTCCATTTGGTTTGTACATTATTAGCGGTACCACTTCGTCCTAAGTTTTCTGATATCTCTCTACCGAAAGCTGTAATTAGAAGAAAAAGTAAGCAAACATCGCAAACAAAAATAAAATTGGGCCCGTCCGGGATTTGAACCCGGGACCTCTCGCACCCTAAGCGAGAATCATACCCCTAGACCAACGGGCCACCATAACCAGCACCTCCAATTTTTGAAGAAATAAAAAGATATTTGGGCCTCGTTCAACCACCGACCGCTATTATGGTGTATCTAGGCGGCCCGGAGGCGATGCGTTTACGGACGCAGTTCGTGATCCCGCATACTGCGTTCGAAACACATCTGCGCGCGATTTGGCAACAGACCGCGTAGCGTTAGTTTTTTACGAAATGGTATGGGTGCAGGTCGTTCAGAAAGCAATGGCAACCTACTGAACGTAAACTTGCCAAGAGATCACAACAGCAAAAAATGCTGGTATTTACTGCAACGTCCCGTAAAGGATATGCAACTAACTTCTTTTTATAGTGCACTAGCTGACCCGGCCCGGCTTCGCCCAGGCCCTGGAGGGGATCTATCTATCTATCAGTCTGTCTGTCTGCTTGTTTGTCTGTCTGTCTGTCTGGTTGACCCGGCCCGGCTTCACCCAGTCCCTGGTGGGGAGCATCTCATTTAATTCATATAAGTAGTCATATAAGCTCTCCCGTTCCCGACTATCTGTCTGTCTGTCTATCTGTCTGTCTGTCTATCAGTCTGTCTGTCTGTCTGACCCGGCCCGGCTTCACCCAGTCCCTGGTGGGGAGCATCTCATTTAATTCATATACGTAGTCATATAACCTCTCCCGTTCCCGACTATCTGTTTGTCTGTCTATCTGTCCCGGCCCGGCTTCATCCAGTCCCTGGTGGGGAGCATCTCATTTAATTCATATACGTAGTCATATAAGCTCTCCCGTTCCCGACTGTCTGTCTATCTGTCTGTCTGTCTGACCCGGCCCGGCTTCACCCAGTCCCTGGTGGGGAGCATGTCATTTAATTCATATAAGTAGTCAAATAAGCTTCCGTTCCCGACTATCTGTCTGTCTGTCTATCTATCTGACCCGGCGTGGTTTCGCCCAGCTCCTGGCGCACAGTAACTTAAAAGAATGTCCTTCCACATACCATTCATTATTTTTAATGAAAACTGATTTTAATCACCGACATGACAGTTGATAAGTTCTGTAAGCAGAAAAAGATGGGTTACAATGTTATGCATTATGCATTATTTTTATGCAAACTTTAAAAATGCCTTAAAGATTATATCATTATTTATTATAACTCATATGCCTGAAAATAACTATAGACAAATAGTTTAACAATAGTGCAAGTAAGTCCAACAATATGACTATAAAGTATATAGAAATGTTATTAAAAGTTATGCCCCTTGAAATAACTTTTCTAGAGTGAAGTCCCCCTGTTATATTGAACTTATATAATGAAAAATTAAAAAGTAAATGTTATTAAATAAGTAGAAGATTTTACACTAAGAAACTATTATAGTCGGTTGCACAGGAATGAAAGGAAGACGTGTAGAAAATTTCATCTCAATCGGATGTACCGTTATCGAACGCATCCAATACAAAGCTACACACACACAAAGCCACATACACTCTGTTTTATAGATATAGATATATTTTCTGCTCGCGGAGATGGGGGATGCGTATTTCGCTTCCTGGAGTTTATGCGTTTTCTATCTGTGTGTGAATCTTTTTTATCGTGTCTCATGTATGGTCAGAGTCGCACACTTGTCAAAGCTGTAATGTTCATGATTCCAGTATGGGATTATCATTAAGTTCTATGTGGAACACTGCTACCGCTTCAATCTACAATTATCCAATAGCGGTTTGTTGTTCTAGTGGTATGATTCTCGCTTTGGGTACGAGAGGTTTCGGGTTCAAATCAAGGACGAGCCGTACATATGTTATACTATCTTACAGGTAGAGAATATATTGGAAGATGATTCTTCTTTTAGAAGCTTCCTCATAAAACTGAACCTAGCCTCGGGAAAGTAGACAGAGTATATGTGTCAGTCTGTCATAGGCACTAGATACAACAAATCCATGGCAATCAGTCCTTGTAGTGCAAAAAGACGTCTTGCGAACACCGCGCCTGCCGCAGAGGCGAGAGCAGGAGAGACCCAGGCTCGTGAGAGAGTTAACCCAGAGGAAAGGCTGGTTTTCGCTGGGAGTGTAGGGGGGAAATTCCTTAAGATGTGAACAAGGTACAAAGTAGGCAAAATGGCTGCAACGACATCTGCTACGTCACAGCTAGCCACCGAGGTGCCCAGAGGCAAGTGGCCGGGGAGAGGAGCTGGCTTTTCTGTGGTCAGTTAAGGTGCAGTGATAATGGTGGCAGGTTGCCGGGTGCTTACGTACCGTTGAAATGAGAAGAAGAAGAGAGGAGGAGGAGAAGAGGGGAGAAGAAGAAGAAGAAGAAGAAGAAGAAGAAGAAGAAGAAGAAGAAGAAGAAGCAGCAGCAGAAGAAGAAGAGGTAGCACACTAAGAAAAAGAAGCACGGTCGATACACCACAGACCCCACAACACCTCACATGCAGCTTGGTCCCCGAAAACACAGTCCCAACATCTATCCCCAACATTCCGGCTGGCATGTCAAAGTCTCCACCAACATGAAATACCATAGGCAAGCGTCGGCAGATTTCGTTTGTTTGCTGTCGGAAACCTAGCATGTAATTGCCGCCAGCAACCATTCTATCTGCCGGCTCTCGTTGGTGTGTTTTCCCATCCATTTGTCCACGCGGAGCACGACCGCAGGGACACTAATCAGTGATAAAAGAGGGCCGCAGTGGGCAGCACATTAATTTTGCTTGGACGAGAGTGTGAATTATTGAAGACCCACAGCACGGGTTAGGAGGTGGTTGTAATTTGAGATATGGTCGGCACTGGTCCCCGGCATGTCCCGTCAATCTGGTAGCGCCGGGTCAATGACAACAGACGTTGGGGTTGTTTGCATGTACGGTTGTGGCCTTTAATTCGCAAGGCTCTGGGTTCGGTGCTAGCACTGGGAATGTTATACTGTGGGTAGACAGACAAACAGACAGGTAGGCAGGCAGGCAGGCAGACAGACGGGAAGGCAGACAGACAGACAGGTAGTTAGGTAGGCAGACAGACAGGTGGGTAGGTAGGTAGGTAGGCAATCAGTATGCAGACAGACAGGCAGACTGTAGGCAGACACGCAGACAGACAGACAGACAGACAGACAGACAGACAGACAGATAGATAGATAGATAGATAGATAGATAGATAGATAGATAGATAGATAGATAGATAGATAGATAGATAGATAGATAGATAGATAGATAGATCAGTAGATCAGTAGATCAGTACATCACAGGACAGCACAAACCAGTACAACAAAGTACAGCAAAGCGAAGTACAGCAAAGCTAAGTAAAGTACAGTACAGTACAGCACAGTACAGTAAATTACAGTACAGTACATTAAAGTACAGTACAGTAAAGTACAGTACAGTAAAGTACAGTACAGTACAGTACATTTGAATATCGAAGACACAAACAATAGATTGCACGATTTATTCCTGGCATATTTCGCTGCATCTCGTCAGGTACATACTGCAGAAATCACAAAACTTACGTGAATTAACTAGATAAATCCTTCAAGTTGAAATATACACATATTCGCACAGTAATGTCAATTATCTACCACGGTAATTTTAAGCTGACTAACATGTCTTTCTGTTTGCACAATTCTGGCTTGCGTTGATTGATCATAATTGCTTCTGCAAATTTTAACAAGCGAGTATTTTATGTGTTAAACAACACGCGAAAGGCAGTGTCTCTGTAAACCACATGGCCGCTTTCGATAATGTGCCTACCAATTGAAGACGGCGGGAGCTTCCGGTGTGTCGGCCCCACGAGGCTAGCATCTCCTGTGTGTTGTATCTTGTTGACCCATTGAGGTATGTATTCTGACACTCGTTTGGTGCTATCTCTCTGTTCTACCAATGTAGAAGGCCTGGCATCTACATGTGAATTGGTAAATACAATTGTTTGTGGCGTACAGAGGAACAGGCTCTTTGACTGCTGGTGTAGGAATCGGTACGGTTTTATATCTAATGACTGGAGTTGCAGCACAGAATGTTCGGCCTACTGCTGTAGTAATGAAAAAATCTGCTATATGCTTTCAGTAAGTTACTTTTGTCAAAACATTTGAAGTTTATATACATGTAATGATCGTGGCGGCTCGTTGGTCTAGGGGTATGATTCTCGCTTTGGGTGCGAGAGGTCCCGGGTTCAAATCCGGGACGAGCCCTAATTTTATTTTGTTTTTTTAACTCACGGATATCACAGCAGACTTTAGTTGTAATACCGACACCCACACTTTACTTGTTTTGTGATATTTACTACTGTTGGTATGTGAGGACAATCGAATAGAGAGAATCTGGAGATGTGGATATGCAGAAGATTATGTCACTTCTCTTGGAAGCAGAATCAATCAAATACAGAGGTTCTGGAAACAACCGGGAATGAAAAAGAGTTGATGACAGACATTACAAAGAGGCACGTGAAATATTTCGACAACGTTAAAAGACAAAACACTCTTATAAAAACCATACTGGAGAGCAAGGTTGAGGGCAAGCGAGCAAGAGGTAGACAACGATAGAAGTGGGCAGATAACATCAAGATATGGACGAACATCAGTCTGACAGAATGTACAATCAAGGCGAGAGACTGGACAGTGTTGGAGATCCCCATTACAGACAACTTTCAGTGTGGAGACGCCACCTGCTTGGTAGATTGATGGATAATCTAGTCGACGTTATAATGTGGTGGAATAGCTGGTTCTTTTAACCACCATCATGCATCATGCTTCTAAGCGTTTGCGGTCATGTTTCGCCATCTCTCGCGATCACTAGAGTCGTGGATCAGCATGTTCGAGACAAGAACACAGAGTTGATCTTGTGGGATCTACTCATTGGTTTTTCTGTTTGGCCATCGTATTCTTTGCATTTTCCACAGAAGCCACATTTCCACTGCCATAAGATATTTTTTTCAGGTTGTTTGCTTATGGGAGAGTTTATACATAGCTGGAGTATGAATAAACGGTTAATTTATACAAAGCTGAAGTATGAATAAATGGATAATTTATACATAGCTGAAGTATGGCTGTTTAAATATCAAGAATAATTTTCCAGATTGGTATGCCCAATAAAAATAATTGTGTCCCCATGCGAGTTAAAGAATTGTTAACTTGCGTTTCTGTACATTTACTGTTTACAGTCTTCCATCTTTGTTGACATTACCGCCCTACTATTTCCTGCTATTTCTCATAATTCCGGTCCAAGCTGCAATAATATGCGTCGCCTCAGAGAGACATGATTAGGCAATTCAAATACCAGGCTTCCGACTTACTGGCCTGATGAATTAACAAATAAACAAGGAAATGCTACGCACATAAAGTGCAGGAAAACCTGGCATATGTGAAGCAGGTTGAAAAGAGAGAGGAGAGAGATAGATAACGAAGCTAGTGTGAGAGACAGAGATATGAGAAAGGTGTGTTGAAAGACATAAAAAAATTATAACTTTTATATAATATAATTATAAATAAGGTAATAAAAGTGACGAAAAAAGAAATAACTTCGATAAACAAATATTTAAAACATCAGTTCATAATCATAGTTCCTAATATTTGTTTATTAAAAAGTCGCTTTCACCCAATTTATTCCTGAAGAATAAAAAAAATAAAAAGGCATCGAACCAACAGCCCCCGCTTATCAGTCAGAGTCACTTACCACTGTGCTACTAAGGATGTTTTTTGCGTATCCTTTTACAGGACTTAGCTGTCAACAGCAGCATCTTTCAGCTGTCTGTTGATCTCTTGGCAAGATTACGCTCAGTAGTTTGCCATTGCTTTCTGAGCGGCCGGCTCAGTATCCCGCAAGTCACGAGCGGGGGTCGAACCACCTCAGCTCTCGCTCCGCTGCGAGACTCTGCGTGATAAACGGGATTACAGAGAGAAAGTTTTGTAACCCCACAGCCAGAGAGACCGGCCTACTAAGGATACGATTAGAAATCAATAAAAATATTTAACATAACCACGCTCATGTCCCGATGACGTCACATACGTTAAGTCACGTGACTTGGCAAATCACGTGACCAGCCGGGAAAGTTCCGCTATGAATAAACATCATTTATTCATAGCCGGGGTATGAATAGAGACTTCCTTTTGCTTACTGCCCACACCTCACATCCATATAAAATTAATGGTCCAAGTGTCATTCCAACACTTTTTTTCTCACTGCAGTTGACATTTCATGGCGTGAAAAGGGGCTCATTAATTACAAAGAGCAAACGATGTATTAATACGTATAACTGAGGTGTCTGCTGTTGACAGTGACGCCAGCTAGCCCGATGGTCAAGGTTCGTATCCCCATCGATTCCAGAGATTCTTCTTCTTCTTCTTCTTCTTCTTCTTCTTCTTCTTCTTCTTCTTCTTCTTCTTCTTCTTCTTCTTCTTCTTCTTCGTTCATCCAGAGTTTTTTTTTTCCGGATGTGGTTGCGTTGTGCCTGTTTACAGCAGAGCTGCGTTCTTGCGCCGTTAGGCCGACACATCCGACTTCTGCGGGCATTTGTTGACCGGGTTAACCTTCCCGGGGAGATTCTTACAAGTGGACTTCCAGGTCAGCCCAGTTAAAATGTGTCCCGTGAAATCTTCTGGGAAGTAAAAACTGCCGGTGTCATATTCAAGCTCATAAACCACTGAGTGCTGATCGGTCTAAAAATATGTGGCCAACACCATCTACAGACACTTTATTGCGCGCTGTGACATTTGTCTGATTAATCTATTCATCTGATCCACCTGTCTTTAAGATGGCTCTGTGTTATTCTTATCGGTTGTCATAAAATGGGTGCTGAACCTTCCATTGTACAGTTAACGGCAGGCACGCTACCGATAAACAACTGCATCGGTAGGCTCAGTTATAGCCTACATCAGCGGACAATCAATGTTAGCAATCTGTTGTATTCTTAAGTTACGTTAGTTGAAACATTTGAATCTTGTATTCATTTCATTCATATCTTATATATGTGTGGGAATAATATCTCAATATGGCTCGTTGGTCTAGGGGTATGATTCTCGCTTTGGGTGCGAGAGGTCCCGGGTTCAAATCCCGGACGAGCCCGAAATGTTTTTTTTTTTTTTAAATTCATCGGCCGTAGCCGCAATTCGTGAGCCGCTTACCGCGCGTTAGAAACGCGGCGACGACCGATCTGGCAGCAGACCGTGTCGCGCTGGGGGTTTAAACGTGTTTATATAGGAGCAAGTCGTTCAGAACGTAATGGAAAACTACTGAACGTAAAACTTGCTAAGACATCAACAGCAGCAGTAAAATGCTGGTGTTGACAGCAATGTCCTGTAAATAAGATATGAAAAAAAAATATCGGCCAATGAAAGTCCAGTATAGCGATGCATGTCTGTCATTCCAACAAGTGTATGAGTGAAGTAAGGAGTTTCAAAGCGGCGTCGGTGTGACTTCTGTGACAGAGTGTTCACGACCGGGTCAGCCACACCGAGTAGTGACCCCAAAAGTCGATTATTCTGCAGGAATCCTAACACTTTATCGGCGTTGGATGACTAGCATTGAACGCATTGATGACTCGATGAAAGAAAAAAAAAATTATATTTTAATTTTACGCCCCCTCGTCGAATAGTGAAATATTTGAGGAAGTAAGAGCAGCCGGTGTGTCACTGACCTCGTCATCTAGGGGGTGCTGCTGATCGATCTAATATAGGAGACTAGCACCATATACCAAGTTTGCATAACAGCTGGAAGTGAGTCAATGAGCCTTTTACACGGCTCAGGCAGCATTGGGTATATATTGCTGGAGCCATGTTTCTGTAGTCCAGTCGGCGCTCGGTGCGTGGTAGCGTATCACACCGGTCCGGGAAGGTTAACCCGGTCAATTAACACCTGCAGAAGTCGGATGTGTCGGCCGAAAGGCGCAAGTATCGCAGCTCTGATGTAAACAGGCACAACGCAATTACATCTGGAAAAAACAATCTCCGGATTAACGCAGAAGAAGAAGAAGAAGAAGAAGAAGAAGAAGAAGAGGAAGAAGAAGAAGAAGAAGAAGAAGTAGTATCACACCGGCTACCTTTATTTCCCGCGAATTTACCAATGTTAGGGTGGGTGTGTTTACAATTCGAATTCGGGCCTATGCGTATTGAAGCCATGACCATTGTACAGGCCAGCGAGCCTCTAGTCTCTACACTGCCTCACATTCCGCCGCATGAAAGAAGTGATTTCACTGACAACATGCAAACAATAAATTGTTGTCCGCTTTGTCTGAAACGTGTATCCATTCAATTCACTATCTCCCCTCTGCCGTGTCTCTACCTTGAAGAGGTAGAGGGGCTTGCGTGTTCCAATGACCCAAAGAGCTATGCCGACGGTAGCACAGCTACTGGTAGGGTCACCCATGTCGGACAGGTCAAGGGAGAGGGACCAGATGAAACGAGATACACACCTGCTGCCTTGTAGGTAGACTGGGGACAGTCAAAGGCTAGGAAGAGCACACCCGAAACTTGCTTGTCGAAATCAGATGTACTGAGCCACAGACTTGACAAAACAGTTAGACGTGACTTAATCTATGATGCCATTCACTATCTATAGATTAAGAGAGACGTACCAGAGGACCTGGCAGATACTCAAAACACCCGTGACCACTGGTCCAGTAAGTGAGCGTCTGGTCTCTACATTACCGCAGCTCACATTGCGCATGCAAGAGGTCCCTTAAATGACAACACGCAAACAGTAGATCTGGCCGATACTCAAAACTCCGAGGAAAGGCCAGACGGACACATAATCAGACTGCTCCTGGTACCATAAGTGTTGGGACTCTTCGCTGACTGTTGTAGATGAGGACGAAGCACGTATGGGAATGCCCCGAGTGCTGTGATGTCGGTCCTTAGCTCAACTCAGCTCAGCTCAAACACATGTGGTGTGATGTCGGTCCTTAGCTCAACTCAGCTCAGACAGATGTGGTGTGATGTCGATCCTTAGCTCAACTCAGCTCAGCTCAGACACATGTGGTGTGATGTCGGTCCTTAGCTCAACTCAGCTTAGCTCAGCTCAGCTCAGCTCAGACAGATGTGGTGTGATGCCGGTCCTTAGCTCAACTCAGCTCAGCTCAGCTCAGACAGATGTGGTGTGATGTCGGTCCTTAGCTCAACTCAGGTCAGACAGATGTGGTGTGATGTCGGTCCTTAGTTCAACTCAGCTCAGCACAGACACATGTTGTGTGATGTCGGTCCTTAGCTCAACTCAGCTTAGCTCAGCTCAGCTCAGACCAGCTCAGACAGATGTGTTGTGATGTCGGTCCTTAGCTCAACCCAGCTTAGCTCAGCTCAGCTCAGACATATGTGGTGTGATGCCGGTCCTTAGATGAACTCAGCTCAGACAGATGTGGTGTGATGTCGGTCCTTAGCTCAACTCAGCTCAGCTCAGACACATGTTGTGTGATGTCGGTCCTTAGCTCAACTCAGCTTAGCTCAGCTCAGCTCAGACAGATGTGGTGTGATGCCGGTCCTTAGCTCAACTCAGCTCAGACAGATGTGGTGTGATGCCGGTCCTTAGCTCAACTCAGCTCAGACACATGTGGTGTGATATCGGTCCTTAGCTCAACTCAGCTCAGACAAATGTGGCATCTGTGGTTTCATTCTGCAGTGGGCATAATAAAAAGGCATATCATGATATCAACAAGGAGGTCGGCTTTCCTGAATGGATAAGAGCTCTCGTTTTTAAACATCCGGTAGCGGGTTCAATCCCTGCACTGGTCAGCTGGACTGAAATGTTGACCTCTCGTCCTTGACTTGGTGACGTACAGCTCAAGTACCTCTAAGTCAGATTGAGTTCGCCTGATGGCGAGGGACACTGGTATTAGGGAATGCTAATCCACACGCAAAAATATGCTCAATGCACGTGTATTTATTACGCTTGAATTCAAAGCTATCGAGCGCAAAAAATAAATAAATAAGAATATTCAGGCGATCAATGTTGGCAATCTGTTGTAGGCGTTATTTACGTGTGTGAGATCATTTGAACCTAACAATCTTCCAATGTTATAACGGCTCGTTGGTCTAGGGGTATGATTCTCGCTTTGGGTGCGAGAGGTCCCGGGTTCAAATCCCGGACGAGCCCGAAATGTTTTTTTTTTTTTTAAATTCATCGGCCGTAGCCGCAATTCGTGAGCCGCTTACCGCGCGTTAGAAACGCGGCGACGACCGATCTGGCAGCAGACCGTGTCGCGCTGGGGGTTTAAACGTGTTTATATAGGAGCAAGTCGTTCAGAACGTAATGGAAAACTACTGAACGTAAAACTTGCTAAGACATCAACAGCAGCAGTAAAATGCTGGTGTTGACAGCAATGTCCTGTAAATAAGATATGAAAAAAAAATATCGGCCAATGAAAGTCCAGTATAGCGATGCATGTCTGTCATTCCAACAAGTGTATGAGTGAAGTAAGGAGTTTCAAAGCGGCGTCGGTGTGACTTCTGTGACAGAGTGTTCACGACCGGGTCAGCCACACCGAGTAGTGACCCCAAAAGTCGATTATTCTGCAGGAATCCTAACACTTTATCGGCGTTGGATGACTAGCATTGAACGCATTGATGACTCGATGAAAGAAAAAAAAAATTATATTTTAATTTTACGCCCCCTCGTCGAATAGTGAAATATTTGAGGAAGTAAGAGCAGCCGGTGTGTCACTGACCTCGTCATCTAGGGGGTGCTGCTGATCGATCTAATATAGGAGACTAGCACCATATACCAAGTTTGCATAACAGCTGGAAGTGAGTCAATGAGCCTTTTACACGGCTCAGGCAGCATTGGGTATATATTGCTGGAGCCATGTTTCTGTAGTCCAGTCGGCGCTCGGTGCGTGGTAGCGTATCACACCGGTCCGGGAAGGTTAACCCGGTCAATTAACACCTGCAGAAGTCGGATGTGTCGGCCGAAAGGCGCAAGTATCGCAGCTCTGATGTAAACAGGCACAACGCAATTACATCTGGAAAAAACAATCTCCGGATTAACGCAGAAGAAGAAGAAGAAGAAGAAGAAGAAGAAGAAGAGGAAGAAGAAGAAGAAGAAGAAGAAGTAGTATCACACCGGCTACCTTTATTTCCCGCGAATTTACCAATGTTAGGGTGGGTGTGTTTACAATTCGAATTCGGGCCTATGCGTATTGAAGCCATGACCATTGTACAGGCCAGCGAGCCTCTAGTCTCTACACTGCCTCACATTCCGCCGCATGAAAGAAGTGATTTCACTGACAACATGCAAACAATAAATTGTTGTCCGCTTTGTCTGAAACGTGTATCCATTCAATTCACTATCTCCCCTCTGCCGTGTCTCTACCTTGAAGAGGTAGAGGGGCTTGCGTGTTCCAATGACCCAAAGAGCTATGCCGACGGTAGCACAGCTACTGGTAGGGTCACCCATGTCGGACAGGTCAAGGGAGAGGGACCAGATGAAACGAGATACACACCTGCTGCCTTGTAGGTAGACTGGGGACAGTCAAAGGCTAGGAAGAGCACACCCGAAACTTGCTTGTCGAAATCAGATGTACTGAGCCACAGACTTGACAAAACAGTTAGACGTGACTTAATCTATGATGCCATTCACTATCTATAGATTAAGAGAGACGTACCAGAGGACCTGGCAGATACTCAAAACACCCGTGACCACTGGTCCAGTAAGTGAGCGTCTGGTCTCTACATTACCGCAGCTCACATTGCGCATGCAAGAGGTCCCTTAAATGACAACACGCAAACAGTAGATCTGGCCGATACTCAAAACTCCGAGGAAAGGCCAGACGGACACATAATCAGACTGCTCCTGGTACCATAAGTGTTGGGACTCTTCGCTGACTGTTGTAGATGAGGACGAAGCACGTATGGGAATGCCCCGAGTGCTGTGATGTCGGTCCTTAGCTCAACTCAGCTCAGCTCAAACACATGTGGTGTGATGTCGGTCCTTAGCTCAACTCAGCTCAGACAGATGTGGTGTGATGTCGATCCTTAGCTCAACTCAGCTCAGCTCAGACACATGTGGTGTGATGTCGGTCCTTAGCTCAACTCAGCTTAGCTCAGCTCAGCTCAGCTCAGACAGATGTGGTGTGATGCCGGTCCTTAGCTCAACTCAGCTCAGCTCAGCTCAGACAGATGTGGTGTGATGTCGGTCCTTAGCTCAACTCAGGTCAGACAGATGTGGTGTGATGTCGGTCCTTAGTTCAACTCAGCTCAGCACAGACACATGTTGTGTGATGTCGGTCCTTAGCTCAACTCAGCTTAGCTCAGCTCAGCTCAGACCAGCTCAGACAGATGTGTTGTGATGTCGGTCCTTAGCTCAACCCAGCTTAGCTCAGCTCAGCTCAGACATATGTGGTGTGATGCCGGTCCTTAGATGAACTCAGCTCAGACAGATGTGGTGTGATGTCGGTCCTTAGCTCAACTCAGCTCAGCTCAGACACATGTTGTGTGATGTCGGTCCTTAGCTCAACTCAGCTTAGCTCAGCTCAGCTCAGACAGATGTGGTGTGATGCCGGTCCTTAGCTCAACTCAGCTCAGACAGATGTGGTGTGATGCCGGTCCTTAGCTCAACTCAGCTCAGACACATGTGGTGTGATATCGGTCCTTAGCTCAACTCAGCTCAGACAAATGTGGCATCTGTGGTTTCATTCTGCAGTGGGCATAATAAAAAGGCATATCATGATATCAACAAGGAGGTCGGCTTTCCTGAATGGATAAGAGCTCTCGTTTTTAAACATCCGGTAGCGGGTTCAATCCCTGCACTGGTCAGCTGGACTGAAATGTTGACCTCTCGTCCTTGACTTGGTGACGTACAGCTCAAGTACCTCTAAGTCAGATTGAGTTCGCCTGATGGCGAGGGACACTGGTATTAGGGAATGCTAATCCACACGCAAAAATATGCTCAATGCACGTGTATTGATTACGCTTGAATTCAAAGCTATCGAGCGCAAAAAATAAATAAATAAGAATATTCAGGCGATCAATGTTGGCAATCTGTTGTAGGCGTTATTTACGTGTGTGAGATCATTTGAACCTAACAATCTTCCAATGTTATAACGGCTCGTTGGTCTAGGGGTATGATTCTCGCTTTGGGTGCGAGAGGTCCCGGGTTCAAATCCCGGACGAGCCCGAAATGTTTTTTTTTTTTTTAAATTCATCGGCCGTAGCCGCAATTCGTGAGCCGCTTACCGCGCGTTAGAAACGCGGCGACGACCGATCTGGCAGCAGACCGTGTCGCGCTGGGGGTTTAAACGTGTTTATATAGGAGCAAGTCGTTCAGAACGTAATGGAAAACTACTGAACGTAAAACTTGCTAAGACATCAACAGCAGCAGTAAAATGCTGGTGTTGACAGCAATGTCCTGTAAATAAGATATGAAAAAAAAAATATCGGCCAATGAAAGTCCAGTATAGCGATGCATGTCTGTCATTCCAACAAGTGTATGAGTGAAGTAAGGAGTTTCAAAGCGGCGTCGGTGTGACTTCTGTGACAGAGTGTTCACGACCGGGTCAGCCACACCGAGTAGTGACCCCAAAAGTCGATTATTCTGCAGGAATCCTAACACTTTATCGGCGTTGGATGACTAGCATTGAACGCATTGATGACTCGATGAAAGAAAAAAAAAATTATATTTTAATTTTACGCCCCCTCGTCGAATAGTGAAATATTTGAGGAAGTAAGAGCAGCCGGTGTGTCACTGACCTCGTCATCTAGGGGGTGCTGCTGATCGATCTAATATAGGAGACTAGCACCATATACCAAGTTTGCATAACAGCTGGAAGTGAGTCAATGAGCCTTTTACACGGCTCAGGCAGCATTGGGTATATATTGCTGGAGCCATGTTTCTGTAGTCCAGTCGGCGCTCGGTGCGTGGTAGCGTATCATACCGGTCCGGGAAGGTTAACCCGGTCAATTAACACCTGCAGAAGTCGGATGTGTCGGCCGAAAGGCGCAAGTATCGCAGCTCTGATGTAAACAGGCACAACGCAATTACATCTGGAAAAAACAATCTCCGGATTAACGCAGAAGAAGAAGAAGAAGAAGAAGAAGAAGAAGAAGAAGAAGAAGAAGAAGAAGAAGAAGAAGAAGAAGAAGAAGAAGAAGAAGTAGTATCACACCGGCTACCTTTATTTCCCGCGAATTTACCAATGTTAGGGTGGGTGTGTTTACAATTCGAATTCGGGCCTATGCGTATTGAAGCCATGACCATTGTACAGGCCAGCGAGCCTCTAGTCTCTACACTGCCTCACATTCCGCCGCATGAAAGAAGTGATTTCACTGACAACATGCAAACAATAAATTGTTGTCCGCTTTGTCTGAAACGTGTATCCATTCAATTCACTATCTCCCCTCTGCCGTGTCTCTACCTTGAAGAGGTAGAGGGGCTTGCGTGTTCCAATGACCCAAAGAGCTATGCCGACGGTAGCACAGCTACTGGTAGGGTCACCCATGTCGGACAGGTCAAGGGAGAGGGACCAGATGAAACGAGATACACACCTGCTGCCTTGTAGGTAGACTGGGGACAGTCAAAGGCTAGGAAGAGCACACCCGAAACTTGCTTGTCGAAATCAGATGTACTGAGCCACAGACTTGACAAAACAGTTAGACGTGACTTAATCTATGATGCCATTCACTATCTATAGATTAAGAGAGACGTACCAGAGGACCTGGCAGATACTCAAAACACCCGTGACCACTGGTCCAGTAAGTGAGCGTCTGGTCTCTACATTACCGCAGCTCACATTGCGCATGCAAGAGGTCCCTTAAATGACAACACGCAAACAGTAGATCTGGCCGATACTCAAAACTCCGAGGAAAGGCCAGACGGACACATAATCAGACTGCTCCTGGTACCATAAGTGTTGGGACTCTTCGCTGACTGTTGTAGATGAGGACGAAGCACGTATGGGAATGCCCCGAGTGCTGTGATGTCGGTCCTTAGCTCAACTCAGCTCAGCTCAAACACATGTGGTGTGATGTCGGTCCTTAGCTCAACTCAGCTCAGACAGATGTGGTGTGATGTCGATCCTTAGCTCAACTCAGCTCAGCTCAGACACATGTGGTGTGATGTCGGTCCTTAGCTCAACTCAGCTTAGCTCAGCTCAGCTCAGCTCAGACAGATGTGGTGTGATGCCGGTCCTTAGCTCAACTCAGCTCAGCTCAGCTCAGCTCAGACAGATGTGGTGTGATGTCGGTCCTTAGCTCAACTCAGGTCAGACAGATGTGGTGTGATGTCGGTCCTTAGTTCAACTCAGCTCAGCACAGACACATGTTGTGTGATGTCGGTCCTTAGCTCAACTCAGCTTAGCTCAGCTCAGCTCAGACCAGCTCAGACAGATGTGTTGTGATGTCGGTCCTTAGCTCAACCCAGCTTAGCTCAGCTCAGCTCAGACATATGTGGTGTGATGCCGGTCCTTAGATGAACTCAGCTCAGCTCAGACAGATGTGGTGTGATGTCGGTCCTTAGCTCAACTCAGCTCAGCTCAGACACATGTTGTGTGATGTCGGTCCTTAGCTCAACTCAGCTTAGCTCAGCTCAGCTCAGACAGATGTGGTGTGATGCCGGTCCTTAGCTCAACTCAGCTCAGACAGATGTGGTGTGATGCCGGTCCTTAGCTCAACTCAGCTCAGACACATGTGGTGTGATATCGGTCCTTAGCTCAACTCAGCTCAGACAAATGTGGCATCTGTGGTTTCATTCTGCAGTGGGCATAATAAAAAGGCATATCATGATATCAACAAGGAGGTCGGCTTTCCTGAATGGATAAGAGCTCTCGTTTTTAAACATCCGGTAGCGGGTTCAATCCCTGCACTGGTCAGCTGGACTGAAATGTTGACCTCTCGTCCTTGACTTGGTGACGTACAGCTCAAGTACCTCTAAGTCAGATTGAGTTCGCCTGATGGCGAGGGACACTGGTATTAGGGAATGCTAATCCACACGCAAAAATATGCTCAATGCACGTGTATTGATTACGCTTGAATTCAAAGCTATCGAGCGCAAAAAAATAAATAAATAAGAATATTCAGGCGATCAATGTTGGCAATCTGTTGTAGGCGTTATTTACGTGTGTGAGATCATTTGAACCTAACAATCTTCCAATGTTATAACGGCTCGTTGGTCTAGGGGTATGATTCTCGCTTTGGGTGCGAGAGATCCCGGACGAGCCCAATTTTATTTTTTTTTTCAGTTTCTTCTCCTGCCGGCATATCATGGAATCAACAAGGACATATCTGATTTATCTGACATATCTGATAGCTGGTTTCGAATCATAGACTCGGTGTCTTAGGGAAGTGCGGACCATCAACTCGGTGTCTTGGGGAAGCGGGTTCACTATCCTTAGGGCCATAGCGGTCTACGGACAGTGAGGGTACTTCCCCGACACACCGAGTAGATGGTTCAAAATCAGCTACAGACGACCTTGCGTTTATTTCGATGGTATGGGCGTCGGATATCCAGAAAGCTATGGCAAACTAACCTTCCGTCTCTTGTGCTGGGAATCATTTCATGACAGGATGTGAAACTCTCCAGGATCTTCTTTGTTGGTCTCCTGCTGCCTCTCTTCCCCTCCAGCCTTCTAGTTGTGGGGGGGGGGGGGGGGGGGGGAATTCTCCACCTTTCCACTTCTTATGATTTGCCCAAAGAATATGGGATGTGTTATCCAGATGCGAGTAACCAGTTCTCTTTGTGCATAATACAGCAGAATGTGTGAAAACGTGAGGCATGTTCAGGACACAATAGTGGACGTAGCTGGCTATGGTGGAATAGATTTGGACCTCACCAGGTGGTTTCCCGAGACAGCAATGAGATCACAACAAAATAGTCGAATCGAGGTCCTAGAGATGTGAATATACAGACGAATATGTCATATTTCATGGAAACAAAAACAATCAAAGACAGAGGTTCTAGAACAACTGGGAGTAAAAAGAGAGGTGATGAAAGAAATTTTAAAAAAAGGCAAGCGAAATATTTTATCCTCGTTAATAGACATATTATCATATAAAAACCATACTGGAGGACAAGGTTGAGGACAAGCGAGCAAGAGGCAGACAACGATACAAGTGGGAAGATAACATCAAGAGATGGACGAACATCAGCCTGACAGAATGTACAGTCAGGGCGAGAGACAGACAGTGTTGGAGATCCATTGCAGCCAACCTTCTAGAGGAGAGATATTATTCGCAGACGTCTGTGAATAATACAGAGTGTTATTCGCAGATGCGGATGGTCACGTGGCGTTTACTGCCGCCGTCGATTGGCTTCAGAAGACTATTACTATTATTCTCTCTTCTTGTCTGTCTTTGTTTGCAAGTTCCTTTTCTTCAAACCTCACAAAGACGATATTTGTCGACAAGGATACACACACTACGTACAGTGATAATTTATTTGGCAAATAAAATTCACGTTAAACAAAGACATCTATTGGATCCATCGATTCCGACACTCGATCACTCCGTCGCTCTTCACACCTCCCCCCCCCCCCCCCCCCCCCCCCCACGACAGCTTCCGCAGATCCATAGAGCACACTTTATTCACAAACTTCGAGTTTCTCGGGTCTATATTTTAGTTCGTAATGTTTCATATTGTTTATTATATCACCGAATTCATTTCTGAAAAATAAAAATGTAAAAAAAAATTGCTTTCCGGAGTGGAATCAAACCCCGGTATCCCGCGTGACAGGCGGCGATACTTACCACTATACTACCGAGGACATGATAATAGTTTCACATCTCATCTCATCATGGTCCTCTTATACCTTACGGTGTCAAGGTGAAGTATAAACATCATGAGAGTGCCCGCTTATGGGCTTCATATATCGATATTCCCATGGACTCTGCTATTTCCTCCGCCCAACGTTTACGTGGTCGGCCTCTTCCTCTGTTTCCATCTGGTCTGTACATCATTGCTTGTTGTGGCATGCTGTTGACTGGTAACCTACTTGCATGGCCAAACCATTTGACTTGCTGTATTCTAATAAAATCTAGAGCAGCTTTAAATCCCACTTTAGTCCTGATTTCTTCATTTCTGATCTTATCTCTTCTTGATACGTTGAGTATTTTTCTCAGGAACGTCATTTCTGTTGTTGTGATTTTTTTTTCTCTTTTTCTGTTATTGTCCAGGTTTGGCATTGGTAGCACAGAGTTGGTAGGAAGATTGTGTTGTAAAGTGCTTTCTTAGTAGTTATTGATACATGTTTGTTCTTTAGTATTGGTGCCATTTGTCCAATGAGTTGATTTGCCTTATTGCACCTATTTTCGATCTCGTCTTCTGATCTGCCATTTGATGATATTATACTTCCTAGGTACTTGAAGCTCTTTACTTGTTTCAAGGGATGTTCGTTTAGGTGAATTGTTGCTGTTTGTTCTTCTTTAGTTATAGTCATTACCTCTGTTTTTCTTGTGCTAATTTTCATGTTATGTTCCCTACACATTTCGTTTAGACTATTCATGTGGTCTTGTAATTCAGCTTCTGATTTTGCTATTAGTGCTTGGTCGTCCGCAAACAGGAGTTCTCTAATGGTTAGATTTGTTTATGCTTCTTAGTTTTTCTCCTAGCAGTATGAAGATCCCCTGCCGGCTTGCTAGACCAGTCGCAGGTTTAGGACACTAATCTGACCACAGGGAGTCCATCCCCTATGGCGAGCCATAGCCCCATTAGCCCATGACCTCGCGGTCATGGTTGCCCGGTCTGCACCACGTGGAGGTGGGTGTTGACTTGTGTAGTCTGCGGTTCATCGGCAGGCTACTAATTTTCGCTCTTCACCCCTCCTGGGAGAGGCTAGCCGATCCTTCTTCTTCTTTCGTTCGCCTAAAATATGTTTATAACTGCAATGTTGTCTCTTGTATGAATCTAACAGTCTTTTTTAGTTCATTCAGCGGTCCATAGAGTTTATCTTCCACTGTTGTCTCTCTAGGCCAGAAGGTTCGCCTGGATATGTTGTAGTTTGGGCAATCCTGGAGTATGTGCTCTGCTGTCTGCGACGCCAAACCACATGTGCACATGGCTAAGTCACCAATCTTGAATTTTGTATACATGTGGTTGCGTAATCTATTGTGTCCTGTTCTGAGGCGCAGAAGAATGACCTGTTCTGGTCTGTCCATAACGTGGTAGTCGTCTTGAGTAAGGTTTGGTGGCCTTCTGACTGATTTGATCATTCTTTTCTTTTGGTGGTATGTAATAGGCACATCTGGTTGTTCTTCTTGTGCTCCATCCTTAGCCAATCGATCAGCTCTGTCGTTTCCGGGGATTCCACAGTGGGATGGTATCCACTGTATGGTGATCTTACGATGACTGCTAAGTTCAGAAAGCAGTGTCCTCAGAACTGGCAATTTCCCAGACAGGAGCGCCTCTATTACGGATTTTGCATCTGTCAATATCACCACAGGTTGTGTACCATGGCTGGTATTTTGTAATTTCTCTGCAAATCTAGCCGATCCTAACCCTGCTGGCTGCAGGGCCAGGCGCATTCCACACCTTACAGACCTTATTTAGGTGAATAATTATTGCTTTTTCTTCTGTAGTTACCGTCATTACCTCTGGTTGTCTTGTGCTAATTTTCATGTTATGTTCCCTACACATTTCGTTTAGACTATTCATGTGGTCTTGTAATTCAGCTTCTGATTTTGCTTTTAGTACTTGGTCGTCCGCAAACCGGAATTCTCTAATGGTTAGATTTGCAGATGGTTCTTCTTCTGTGTTCTCGTCATGCGGCGTTCTAGTTCCACAAGAATTAACAATGTAGTCATATTTTCGTCACGTGACCAGCCGCATTTGCGAATAATCTCTTCGCACGCATAATGTTTTCATTGCGCTCCCTATCCGTCCACACTGTTCTCGTCATTTTCTATAAAATTGCATCCTCCACATAATAATCCTTCACATCGTGCACCTGTGCACCTTCACTGTCACTGGGTGACGGTCGGGTAGCAGATGGTGCAAACACCACGCTGTTCCTTCCTGGGCGAGGCAGTTCTTGGACGCCTCTTAGTGTCACTTACAATATATTTTGTGAAGATATTGGGCTGTATGTAATGCGCCGGCAAACACAGCCACAGTTTGTGTATCAACATTGGCAATGTGTTAGCTTTAATATACGTGTTTTAGAGCATTTAAATCTTAATTCTATCAGACAGTACAACGGCCCGTTGATCCCGGGTTCTTCTTCTTCTTCGTTCATCCGGAGTTTTTTTTCCGGATGTGATTGCGTTGTGCCTGTTGACAGCAGAGCTGCGTTCTTGCGCCGTTAGGCCGACACATCCGACTTCTGCGGGCATTTGTTGACCGGGTTAACCTTCCCGGGATCCCGGGTTCAAATCCCGGACGGGCCCAATTTTTCTTCCCCCCCCCCTAAAAAACGTCATTATTATTATGGGACAGAACGCTTAGCCGGTATTTGTGGTTGACCCAGTCATGGGACAGTTAATTTGACCCAGGGATTAACCCTAATATAACTTCTTTTTCAGGTTGAACGGGGTAGGGGTAATGGCAGAGTCGAGATAAAGCATACTTATGTGGCGCGGGGTCTACAATGATCAATAAGGTGGTGCTCCCAAGTTGAGGCCCCTGGACATACCCGGGTTCGAAACACGGCGGTGCTGGTTTTTTCGAAAAAGGTATAGAGACCGGTCGTTCAGAAAGCAATGGCAAACTACTGAACGTAACACTTGCCTAGTACATCAATAGCAGCTGAAAATGCTGGTGTTGACTGCAACGTCCCGTAAGGGATACGCAACACAGACCAAAAAAAAATACACACGCAAAAATTAGTCCAATACACTAGATGTAATAGCACATGTGTAGATTATACCTGAGTTCACAGAAAGCCGGGGTGCGGAGGGGAAAAATAAAGAGTTAACTTCCACACTTTACGGTAGTCCTATGATCTTTATTGAACTTGCAATTCGATAGAGAATGCTGGTAAAAAAAAAAATAAAAACAACAACTAGGGCCCGTCCGGGATTTGAACCCGGGACCTCTCGCACCCTAAGCGAAAATCATACCCCTAGACCAACGGGCCATGGGTATAATTGTTATGGTGGAATTTATCAAGTCACTTTGACAGAATGGGGATGTTGTCTATAATACTTTCACTATCTAAATGTAAGCTCCCTAACCTGCATTGATCGTCCCAAAGCGAACATCACGTGTGATTGTGTTGAGATGAGAAATGTTAAGTCCTTGTATAATCTACTAGGCGAAGTCGCAATGAGCTGGAGTACCGACGTAATAACACTCGGACATTCCCATACTTCCTCTGTCCTCATCTTCAACAGCCGGCGAAGAATCCCTTCCTAACTCTAAATTGTATAATAATTAGTGGCAGACACTCCATCGACGATGAAATGTATTTTTCGTGGCGGACTTTTGAGTTGGCATTCTTCTTCTTCGTTCATCCGGAGTTTTTTTTCGGATGTGATTGCGTTGTGCCTGTTTACAGCAGAGCTGCGTTCTTGCGCCGTTAGGCCGACACATCCGACTTCTGCGGGCATTTGTTGACCGGGTTAACCTTCCCGGGGATTTCTTAGGACGTTTGACTCTCACTGTTGTGGTGTTATCCCCCATCCCAGCTGGTCCATATAGAACAGCCAAAGATCCTGGTCAGCCCTCAAGGGAAGGCAGGGGCAGACCATGGGCATTCCCCGCCATCCAAGGAGGCTTCCATACTTGCAGAGCCGATACATAGCGCTCTGGTACTGGGCTCACCCAAGGAATCGTCACGTCCTGCACATGGCTGCTTAGCCTCACTTCCGTATATTGGGCCTTCCGTTCACCATAGGCTGTTCTTCCGGAAACCAGAAGTATGCAGTCTGCAGATGACATCCACACAGTGAGCTTTCGATTCGGACTTTCCACGTAATGGATTTGCTATCCAAGCAATATTCCATTTCATGCCACTAGGACACTTTTCCACCTTTTATGAAGCCCACACAATGGGCTTTTGATTCGGACTTTCCGCGTAATGGATTTGCTATCCAAGCAATATTCCATTTTGTGCCACAGGGACACTTTTTCCACCTTTTATGAAGCCCACACAGCGAGCTTTCGATTTGGACTTTCCACATAATGGATTTGCTATCCAAGCAATATTCCATTTCATGCCTCTGGGTCTTCATGCACCTTTAAATGTCAACCTGTATGTAGTTAAAGTAATCTGCGGTCAACTTGAGCTTGTTGATATCTCCATAGAGCTTGTCCTCAAATGAAGCAGGTGTGGGCCAAAATATCTTTCTCTGTTCTGCATACGTTGGGCAATCCTGCAGCAAATGTTTTGCTGTCATTTTTCCAGTTCTACAATTACATTCATCAGTATCTCCTATCTTTAGTTTATTGAACAAGTGGTATTTCAGCCTGTTATGTCCTGTGCGGAGTCTGAAGATTGCTACTTGTTCTCTTCGGTCGAGTTTGTAATATGCATCATCCTTCTGATGGCCTGGATGCTCAGATTCCCATTTGGTTCTATAAGTGCTTTTTATCAACCTCTTTGCCTCATTATAGGTTATGTCTATGTCAGGCTGTGGTAGTCGTCCGCCCTCTTTTGCCAGTCTGTCAGCCTCTTCGTTTCCAGGTATACTGCAATGTGATGGGATCCACTGTATTACAACTTTTTTGGATTTCTGGCATAGACCATGGAGTGCTGCTCTTAGGTCAGTTAGTTCTGTGCTGTTATTGCTCTTGAGTATTGAGACAGCTGACTTTGCATCTGTGAAGATAGCTATTTGCTTCTCTTTATTTTCCTCCATCAGGAGCATTTCTGCTGCAGTTTTCAAAGCCTCTACCTCCGCTTTGAAGTTACTTGAAAATTTTCCAGTTGCCATTGAATGTGTTTTTTTCACTCCATTTTTTAAATTTAGGAGAATTCCTCCTCCTCCATTCTCTATTGAATTTTTGGCTGATCCATCTGTATATGCATGGGTCCAATTCCTGCTTGGGTAATGTTCTTTTATGTAGTTTAGGGTTATTTCTCTTCTTTCGGTTTCATGCTGAGTGTTCTTTTTCTCAATACCAGGAATGTTTTCTATCATCTCAGGCAGTTGCTGCTGTCTCCAAGCTGGGAAGTTGTGTGCATTGTGTATGGGCTTGACTGTTGATATGTTAAGTATAGGATCTGCCCTAATCCTTCGTTTTGCAGTTTCTACAAAGTTGCTACGCTTCAGTCTTCCCTTTCCAAAACCATTAAATCTGTTGTACTTAGGGTGGTCTGTCAATCTTCTAAATTTTTCTGCTTGTTGCTGGGCTCTGCTATCTCTTCTATCCTGCATTGGTTGTAAACAAGTGATCTTTTCTAGTTCATTAATAGGCGTTGTCTTCAGGCTTCCAGTTATGATTCGCATTCCTTGGTTTTGGACTCTACTTATTTTGTTAAAGTTTGACTTAGCTGCTGTTGCCCAAGCTGCAATGCCATATTCCAGTACTGGCCTCACCCGTCCAGTATATAACTTCTTGAGAACTTTTTCATCTGCTCCCCACGTTGTACCAGCAAGCTTGTTCATGATTGCCATTCTCTGCCTTGCTCTTGTTCGATTTTTCTCAACCTGTGTCTTCCATGTCAGGCGACGATCAAAGGTGACTCCTAGATAGTTTGGATTTTCTTCATGGCGCAATATTTTTCCATTCAATACCAGCTTAGGTTGCTGAGTTTTATTTGAGAGGGAGAACACTGTGCATGTTGTTTTCTCCTCACTTATCTTCACTAGCCATGATCTTGACCAGTCCTCTAGCGCTAATAAGGCTTGCTGTATTCTGCTGTTAGCTGTACTAATATATTCTTCAGATGTCCATATGGCTAGGTCATCTGCAAAGGAGGATGTGTGTATTCTGGCTGGAAAATTTTCTGTGATGTCATTTATATATGCTAGGAATAATGTTGGTGAAAGAACTCCTCCTTGGGGGACACCTTGCTCCAGCAGCATCATTTTGCTTGTTTGTCCTTGTACTTTTGTCCTGGCAGTTCTGTTCTCAAGGTAGTGGCTGATCCATTTATACATTTTTCCACAAACATGCATGTTTTGCAGTTTTACTTTCAGTCCTTCCTTCCATACTTTATCAAATGCTTTTTCTAAATCTATCCAGACTGCAAGTGTGTGCTTTTTCTCTTGGAAGGCATCCTCTATTTCCTGAGCTATATAGGTTATTTGATCTTCAGTGGATCTGTATTTTCTGAATCCTGCTTGGTGTGGTGTTAAGAGTTTGTTTTCTTCCAGATGCCATGTTAGCCTGCCATTGATAATGCGTTCAATTAATTTTCCTACACAGCTAAGTAGACTGATAGGTCGATAGCCATTTGGTTCTTCCAGGTCTTTTCCTTTCTTTGGGACTGGTATTAGTATAGCTTCCTTCCATGCCTGTGGGACTATTCCTCTCTTCCAGCTGTTATTTAGGACTGCTAGTCGTTTCTTCTTTGCCTTGGTGCCTAGTTCTATTAGCATTTCATTTGTGATTCCATCCTTTCCTGGTGATTTCTTCTTTTTTAGGGTATTCATTGCATGTTCCATTTCTTCTATTGTTAGATTTGCCATCATATATTCTGCTGCTGTCTCTGTATTTCTATGATGTATCTGTTTGTCTTTGATTGCTTTCTTCTGTTCGGTTGTAATATCAATGTGGTTTGCATTTGCAAAGTGTTCCATTAGTGCATTTGCATCCTTTTTGCCTGTAAGCAAGGCATTTCCTTGTTTAATTGTTATTTGTTTGTTTCTAGGTCCTTCATTGTTCATGGCTTTCACTAGTTTCCATAGTTTGTTTCCATCCCTGTCAAAATTCAGGTTTTCTGTTTTTTCCCTCCAACAATCTCTTGTTGTTTGATTTACTGTTCTTTTATATTTTGCTGAGATGGCTTTGAGAGAGATGTTTGCTTCAATTCTTTGTTCTCTCTCTGCTGTCTTCCTGGCATCTTCAACTTTGTCCTCCAAACTTTGTAGTTCTTCAGTCCAGTATGGTTTGTAATTTTTCCTCGCTCCTCTTGGAATGGACTCAGTGGCTGCCTGTATTATCGCTCTGTTTAGACTTTCCACCATTTGCTTTATGTTGCCATATCGTGTATTTATGTTTTCACAATATTTGTCTGTTAGTATGGCAAATCTGTCCCAATCTGCTCGTTTGTAATTCCAGCGGGGCAAGGGCTTTTGCTCCTGTGGAACATACTCCATATTCATTACAAGCTTCATTGGTCTGTGGTCACTACCTGCTAATTGGTCCAGCACATGGCGATCGATTTTGTGGAGGATGTCTCCTGTGCAGAAAGCTAAGTCTGGAGTAGAAGTGGTAAGCCATCTTCTGGAGTAGAAGCTCGGTGTGTCATCCGCTTTGTTGAGTAGATGGAGATTTGAGTCTATTTCCCAGTCCACCAATTCATCTCCTCTTTTGTCAGTATCTGGGTATTCCCATCTTTCTGAACGGCTATTAAAGTCTCCGACAATAATGCAGTTTGTGTCAGTTATTTTCATGGAGTTGGCATTCTGGCAGTTACTTTGTGCATAGTATGCGTGATCGGTTGTCGAGACTCCTGTCTGATCAACTTTTCACATGGGGCAGTGAGGAGCATTTTGTGTGATATCCACTGGCAGAGTAACGTAAAATTATGGAGAATACCCGTTGCCGTGAAGTTGGAACCGCGACTAACTAACCAACCAACCAGCCAACCAGCCAGGCTGCCAGCCAACCCATCCACCAACCAACCAACTACCTCCATCGTTTAGCCTCTGAATCTGCCGAATCGTTCTGCCTACATGCCTCTTTCTGCAGGGTGTATTTTTAATATCTCGGGTTTATGAAAATATTGCTGTTCCAAATTTTGCATTCGCTCTCTGTGGAGTTCATGTAACATAATAGGTAAATACAAAACTTGGAACGGCAATATTTTCAAAACCCCCACAGTCATTAAACATGCACCCTGCATATGTCCTCTGTGTTCTCATCATTCTTTAAAAACAACACAAACCACATCTCCGTAGTTGCCACAGACTTCCACACTTGCCTGCTAATTGTTTGATTTGCTTTATAGTCGCCGGGTGATATACAGCTAACAAGTCCTGCAAGAAGCAAATGAAACCCGTAAACTGATTAGAGAAATTAGACGTGGACATTCACAATTATTTGGTTACGTTATGAGAAGAAATAAGTTGGAGAACTTGATGACAACTGGCAAGATCGAGGAGAAGAGAACAATGGGAAGGCAGAGACGTAAGTACCTGGATGTCTTTGCCACGTGGCATGGTCGAGAGAGGAACACTGAGCTGATCCACGACTCTGGTGATCGAGTGAAATGGCGAGTCATGACAGCGCACGCTTCCCGGCATGGCACATGATTGATTGATTGTGTGCTGTGATACGCCGGCAAAAAAAGCCAGGTCACAGCTTGTGTACAAGCGTTGACAATCTGTTAGCTTAAATATACGTGTTTTAGAGCATTTGAATGTTAATTCTATCAGCCTGTACAACGGCCCGTTGGTCTAGGGGTATGATTCTCGCTTTGGGTGCGAGAGGTCCCGGGTTCAAATCCCGGACGGGCCCAATTTTTTTTCCCTGTAAAACGTCATTATCATTATGAGAACGCTTAGCCGGTATTTGTGGTTGACCCAGTCACGGGACAGTTAATTTGACCCAGGGATTAACCCTAATATAACTTCTTTTTTAGGTTGAACGGGGTAGGGGTAATGGTAGAGTCGAGATAAAGCAAACTTAAGTGGCGCGGGAGCTACAATGATCTATAAGGTGGTGCTCCCAGGTTGAGGTCCTTCCATTGCACTTTGGTTGGGTTGACGCCTGCGATCACCCAAAATGTGGGTGACTCGAGTACGCAATGTTTTCGTAAGGAGAACTGCGTTCGCGCTATCCCCTCAAGATAAACTAAAATGATTTTGTTGAGATCTTTAAAATAATGTATTCTATATATGTTAAAATCTGTTTCGTAACAAAATAGTTTTTACAAAGCGACTGGCAAGAGAAGGTCAACCAGAGAGACGAATGGAGACGGATTGTATCTGCAGCAAAGAACCTCAATGGTTCGGAACGCTGAAGAAGAAGAATATATGTTAATAATGAGTCAAATGAGTGTTCGATCATGTCGAACTACAATCATCGTTTTTATTCTGCTATTTACATATTCACCTTCACGTGCAAAGCTGAAACGCGTATGCCAATGGTTCTCAACCGGTGGGGACTCCCGCCCCCCCCCCTCCCCAGGGGAATTTTAGAGGGTTTCCGGTGGGTGGGGGTGGGGGGGGATTTAGCCCACATATTGGCAGACTCAAAATAGCTTCGGGCACAATATCCAGGTTTTCTTTTGAGCGTTGTGATTGATGAAGCACACTTTTGTGGCATTCTGGTGTCGTGTATTAAGTAACAATTCTTTGACGTTTTAACTGTTTGTGTATTGTAATATGATTAATGTGGTGTGTTAATAAAATATTGGTTTTAAACATCTGGTGTGCTGATGCCGAGATAGCGTGTTCAACCTTTACACCGGTCAGTTGGACTAAAATGTTCACTTCACATTCTTTACTTAGCACGTAAATTATAAGTACCTCTAAAGTCGGAGTGGATTCTCTGAAGGTGAAGGACACTGGTGAATAGGGACAGCTAATACACACGCAAACATTAGTCCAATGCACTAGATGTAATAGCACATGTGTAGATTATACCTGAGTTCACAGAAAGCCGGGGTGCGGAGGAAAAAAAAAAAGAGTTAACTTCCACACTTTACGGTGTAGTCCTATGATCTTTATTGAACTTGCAATTCGATAGAGAATGGTGGTTAAAAAAAACACAAAAAAAACTAGGGCCCGTCCGGGATTTGAACCCGGGACCTCTCGCACCCTAAGCGAAAATCATACCCCTAGACCAGTGGTTCTCAACCGGTGGGGAATTCCCCCCCCCCCCCCCAGGGGGGAATTTCAGGGTTTCCAGGGGGGGGAATGAAGACCATTTCAAGATCGTGTTAATACAAGAACCGATTACTTGACATAGTTATTCCCTTCATACTTTACAGTTATGTATGTCTCGTCCTTCTAAAATTCATTTTATAAAGTAAGTAGACCCACAAATCATGTTTTATGTGGATGTCTAGACTTGTTTTAGTATATGCTATTACATTTGCCTTCCACTTTTACATATACTGTGTAGGGGTGAGGGGATTTTTAGATAGGAAATATGAAAGGAGGGGGGGGGGGAATGACGTTCTGAAAAAACGGTGAAGGGGGGAACGGGCCAAATTTTTGATAGGAAGGGGGGTAATGGCGTTCTGAAAATATGGTGAAGGGGGGAATGGGCCAAAAAAGGTTGAGAACCACTGCCCTAGACCAACGGGCCATGGGTATAAGTGTTATGGTGGAATTTATCAAGTCACTTTGACAGAATGGGGATGTTGTCTATAATACTTTTACTATCTAAATGTAAGCTCCCTAACCTGCATTGATCGTCCCAAAGCGAACATCACGTGTGATTGTGTTGAGATGGGAAATGTTAAGTCCTTGTATAATCTACTAGGCGAAGTCGCAATGAGCTGGAGTACCGACGTAATAACACTCGGACATTCCCATACTTCCTCTGTCCTCATCTTCAACAGCCGGCGAAGAATCCCTTCCTAACTCTAAATTGTATAATAATTAGTGGCAGACACTCCATCGACGATGAAATGTATTTTTCGTGGCGGACTTTTGAGTTGGCATTCTGGCAGTTACTTTGTGCATAGTATGCGTGTTCGGTTGTCGAGACTCCTGTCTGATCAACTTTTCACATGGGGCAGTGAGGAGCATTTTGTGTGATATCCACTGGCAGAGTAACGTAAAATTATGGAGAATACCCGTTGCCGTGAAGTTGGAACCGCGACTAACTAACCAACCAACCAGCCAACCAGCCAGGCTGCCAGCCAACCCATCCACCAACCAACCAACTACCTCCATCGTTTAGCCTCTGAATCTGCCGAATCGTTCTGCCTACATGCCTCTTTCTGCAGGGTGTATTTTTAATATCTCGGGTTTATGAAAATATTGCTGTTCCAAATTTTGCATTCGCTCTCTGTGGACTTCATGTAACATAATAGGTAAATACAAAACTTGGAACGGCAATATTTTCAAAACCCCCACAGTCATTAAACATGCACCCTGTATCTGTCCTCTGTGTTCTCATCATTCTTTAAAAACAACACAAGTCATATCTCCGTAGTTTCCACAGGCTTCCACACTTGCCTGCTAATTGTTTGATTTGCTTTATAGTCGCCGGGTGATATACAGCTAACAAGTCCTGCAAGAAGCAAATGAAACCCGTAAACTGATTAGAGAAATTAGACGTGGACATTCACAATTATTTGGTTACGTTATGAGAAGAAATAAGTTGGAGAACTTGGTGACAACTGGCAAGATCGAGGAGAAGAGAACAATGGGAAGGCAGAGACGTAAGTACCTGGATGTCTTTGCCACGTGGCATGGTCGAGAGAGGAACACTGAGCTGATCCACGACTGTGGTGATCGAGTGAAATGGCGAGTCATGACAGCGCACGCTTCCCGGCATGGCACATGATTGATTGATTGTGTGCTGTGATACGCCGGCAAAAAAAGCCAGGTCACAGCTTGTGTACAAGCGTTGACAATCTGTTAGCTTAAATATACGTGTTTTAGAGCATTTGAATGTTAATTCTATCAGCCTGTACAACGGCCCGTTGGTCTAGGGGTATGATTCTCGCTTTGGGTGCGAGAGGTCCCGGGTTCAAATCCCGGACGGGCCCAATTTTTTTTCCCTGTAAAACGTCATTATCATTATGAGAACGCTTAGCCGGTATTTGTGGTTGACCCAGTCACGGGACAGTTAATTTGACCCAGGGATTAACCCTAATATAACTTCTTTTTGAGGTTGAACGGGGTAGGGGTAATGGTAGAGTCGAGATAAAGCATACTTACGTGGCGCGGGAGCTACAATGATCTATAAGGTGGTGCTCCCAGGTTGAGGTCCTTCCATTGCACTTTGGTGGGGTTGACGCCTGCGATCACCCCAAATGTGGGTGACTCGAGTGCGCAATGTTTTCGTAAGGAGAACTGCGTTCGCGCTATCCCCTCAAGATAAACTAAAATGATTTTGTTGAGATCTTTAAAATAATGTATTCTATATATGTTAAAATCTGTTTCGTAACAAAATAGTTTTTACAAAGCGACTGGCAAGAGAAGGTCAACCAGAGAGACGAATGGAGACGGATTGTATCTGCAGCAAAGAACCTCAATGGTTCGGAACGCTGAAGAAGAAGAATATATGTTAATAATGAGTCAAATGAGTGTTCGATCATGTCGAACTACAATCATCGTTTTTATTCTGCTATTTACATATTCACCTTCACGTGCAAAGCTGAAACGCGTATGCCAATGGTTCTCAACCGGTGGGGACTCCCGCCCCCCCCCCCCCAGGGGAATTTTAGAGGGTTTCCGGTGGGGTGGGGGGGGGTGGGGGGGGGGGGATTTAGCCCACATATTGGCAGACTCAAAATAGCTTCGGGCACAATATCCAGGTTTTCTTTTGAGCGTTGTGTTTGATGAAGCACACTTTTGTGGCATTCTGGTGTCGTGTATTAAGTAACAATTCTTTGACGTTTTAACTGTTTGTGTATTGTAATATGATTAATGTGGTGTGTTAATAAAATATTGGTTTTAAACATCTGGTGTGCTGATGCCGAGATAGCGTGTTCAACCTTTACACCGGTCAGTTGGACTAAAATGTTCACTTCACATTCTTTACTTAGCACGTAAATTATAAGTACCTCTAAAGTCGGAGTGGATTCTCTGAAGGTGAAGGACACTGGTGAATAGGGACAGCTAATACACACGCAAACATTAGTCCAATGCACTAGATGTAAAAGCACATGTGTAGATTATACCTGAGTTCACAAAAAGCCGGTGTGCGTAGGGAAAAAATAAAAATAAAAAAAGAGAGTTAACTTCCACACTTTACGTAGTCCTATGATCTTTATTGAACTTGCAATTCGATAGAGAATGCTGGTTTTTTAAAGAAAAAAAAAAAAAAATCTAGGGCCCGTCCGGGATTTGAACCCGGGACCTCTCGCACCCTAAGCGAAAATCATACCCCTAGACCAACGGGCCATGGCTATAATTGTTGCGGTGGAATTTATCAAGTCACTTTGACAGAATCGGGATGTTGTCTATAATACTTTTACTATCTGAACGTAATCTCCTTAACCTGCATTGATCGTCCCAAAGCGAACATCACGTGCGATTGTGTTGAGATGGGAAATGTTAAATCCTTGTATAATCTACTAGGCGAAGTCGCATTAAGCTGGAGTACCGACTTAATAACACTCGGACATTCCCATACTTCCTCTTTCCTCATCTTCAACAGCCGGCGAAGAATCCCTTCCTAACTCTAAATTGTATAATAATTAGTGGCAGACACTGCATCAACGATGAAATGTATATTTCGTGGCGGACTTTTGAGTTGGCAGTTACTTTGTGCATAGTATGCGTGTTCGGTTGTCGAGACTCCTGTCTGATCAACTTTTCACATGGTGCAGTGAGGAGCATTTTGTGTGATATCCACTAGCAGAGGAACGTAGAATTATGGAAAATACCCGTTGCCGTGAAGTTGGAACGCGACTAACTAACCAGCCAGCCAGCCAGCCTGCCAGCCAACTCATCCACCAACCAACCAACTACGTCCATCGTTTAATCATCGCATTGTTCTGCCTCTGAATCTGCCGAATCGTTCTGCCTACATTCCTTTTTCTACAGGCTGTATTTTTAATATCTGGGGTTTATGAAAATATTGCTGTTCCAAGTTTTGCATTCGCTCTCTGTGGAGTTCATGTAACATAATAGGTAAATACAAAACTTGGAACGGCAATGTTTTCAAAAACTCCACAGTCATTAAAAATGCACCCTGTATCTGTCCTCTGTGTTCTCATCAATCTTTAAAAACAACACAAACCACATCTCCGTAGTTGCCACAGACTTCCTCACTTGCCTGTTAATTGTTTGATTTGCTTATAGTCGACTGTGATATACAGCTACCAAGAATACACCTGAAAGAAACAAATGAATACCGTAAACTGATTAAAGAAATTAGACGTAGACAGTCCCGGGTTCAAATCCCGGACGGGCCCAATTTTTTCCCCCCTGAAGAACGTCATTATCATTATGGAACATAACGCTTAGTTGGTATTTGTGGTTGACCCAATCACGGGACAGTTAATCTGAGCCCTAGTATAACTTCTTTTTGAGGTTGAATGGGGTAGGGATAATGGTAGAATTGAGGTAAAGCATACTTACGAGGCGGGGGAGGATGGGGTGGGGGGATGCAATGAGCAATAAGGTGATGCTCCCAGGTTGAGGTCCTTCCATTGGACTTTGGTTGGGTTGAAGCCTGCGATCCCGGGAAGGTTAACCCGGACAACAAATGCCCGCAGAAGTCGGATGTGTCGGCCTAACGGCGCAAGAACGCAGCGCTGCTGTAAACAGGCACAACGCAATCACATCCGAAAAAAAAACTCCGGATGAACGAAGAAGAAGAAGAAGACGCCTGCGATCACTCCAAATGTGGGTGACTAGAGTGCGCAATATTTTCGTAAGGAGGACTGCGTTCGCGCTATCACCTCAAGATAAACTAAAATGATTTCGTTGAGATCTTTAAAATAATGTATTCCATATATGTCAATATTGAGTCAAATGAGTGTTCGATAATATCGAACTACAATAATCGTTTTTATTTTGCTATTTACATATTCACCTTCACGTGCATAGCTGACACGCGTAGGCCAGTGGTTCTCACCCGGTGGGGACTCTAAAGGGAAGTTTTAGGGTTTCCGGTGGGGGAATTAAGACAAAATATTGACAGACTCAAAATGGCTTGGGGCACAATATCCTGGTTGTCTATTGAGCGATTTGTTTGTTGAAGCACACTTTTGTGGCATTCTGGTGTCGTGTATTAAGTAACAATTCTTTGATGTTTTAACTGTTTGTTTATTGTAATATGATTAATGTCCCCTCTGCTGTGTGTCCACCGTGACGAGGTAGAGGGGCTTGTGCGTCCCAATGACCCCAAGAGCTATGCCGACGGTAGCACAGCTACTGGTAGGGCCACCCATGTCGGACAGGTCAAGGGAGAGGGACCAGACGAAGAGACACACAAACCTGCTGCCTTGTAGGTAGACTGGGGACAGTCAAAGGCTAGGGAAAGCACCCCGAATAAATGTCGAAATCGGATGTACTGAGCCACAGGCTTGACAAAGCAGTGCAACGTAACTTAATTCATGATGTCACAAATCAAAATTAATCGTTATGGTGCTAATCCCGTGAAGTCCCATCAGGCGGCGATAGTGCCGGGCCCCCTGCCTCGAGGGGGTCCACCCATGACTACTGGTGGTCACCTTCCCCTGTGCTGTGGAGTCAAGGCACAGAGGAGTAGGTTAAGAGCTATTGACCAAATACCCCGGACACTCAACATACTATAGTGGAATGCCGAAGGAGTTTACAAGAAGAAAGACTCCCTAACACAGCGTCTTCATAAAGATAGAATAGATGTGGCATGCATTCAAGAGACACACCTCAACGCCAATCACAAATTCTCAGTCAGGGGATATCAGGCCACACGGTTCGACCGCGAAGGACACAAAGGAGGAGTTCTAATACTCACACGAAATACAATACCTTGCAGCGAAGTATCTGTGATCTCTGACAACCAAACGGAAATTATAGGTGTTGATATAATGATAAAGGACGTGAAAATAAGAATCTACAATCTGTATAGCCCAGCAGATAAGGACCTTACACTCTCAAACATGAAAATAACTGACACAAACTGCATTATTGTCGGAGACTTTAATAGCCGTTCAGAAAGATGGGGATACCCAGATACTGACAAAAGAGGAGATGAATTGGAGGACTGGGAAATAGACTCAAATCTCCATCTACTCAACAAAGCGGATGACACACCGATCTTCTACTCCAGAAGATGGCTTACCACTTCTACTCCAGACTTAGCTTTCTGCACAGGAGACATCCTCCACAAAATCGATCGCCATGTGCTGGACCAATTAGCAGGTAGTGACCACAGACCAATCAAGCTTGTAATGAACATGGAGTATGTTCCACAGGAGCAAAAGCCCTTGCCCCGCTGGAATTACAAACGAGCAGATTGGGACAGATTTGCCATACTAACAGACAATTACTGTGAAAACATAAATACACGATATGGCAACATAAAGCAAATGGTGGAAAGTCTAAACAGAGCGATAATACAGGCAGCCACTGAGTCCATTCCAAGAGGAGCGAGGAAAAATTACAAACCATACTGGACTGAAGAACTACAAGTTTGGAGGACAAAGTTGAAGATGCCAGGAAGACAGCAGAGAGAGAACAAACAATTGAAGCGAATATCTCTCTCAAAGCCATCTCAGCAAAATATAAAAGATAAAAGAACAGTAAATCAAACAACAAGAGATTGTTGGAGGGAAAAAACAGAAAACCTGAATTTTGACAGGGATGAAAAAAACTATGGAAACTAGTGAAAGCCATGAACAATGAAGGACCTAGAAACAAACAAATAACAATTAAACAAGGAAATGCCTTGCTTACAGGAAAAAAGGCTGCAAATGCACTAATGGAACACTATGCAAATGCAAACCACATTGATATTACAACCGAACAGAAGAAAGCAATCAAAGACAAACAGATACATCATAGAAATACAGAGACAGCAGCAGAATATATGATGGCAAATCTAACAATGGAAGAAATGGAACAGGCAATGAATACCCTAAAAAAGAAGAAATCACCAGGAAAGGATGGAATCACAAATGAAATGCTAATAGGACTAGGCACCAAGGCAAAGAAGAAACTACTAGCAGTCCTAAATAACAGCTGGAAGAGAGGAATAGTCCCACAGGCATGGAAGGAAGCTATACTAATACCAGTCCCAAAGAAAGGAAAAGACCTGGAAGAACCAAATGGCTATCGACCTATCAGTCTACTTAGCTGTGTAGGAAAATTAATGGAACGCATTATCAATGGCAGGCTAACATGGCATCTGGAAGAAAACAAACTCTTAACACCACACCAAGCAGGATTCAGAAAGTACAGATCCACTGAAGATCAAATAACCTATATAGCTCAGGAAATAGAGGATGCCTTCCAAGAGAAAAAGCACACACTAGCAGTCTGGATAGATTTAGAAAAAGCATTTGATAAAGTATGGAAGGAAAGACTGAAAGTAAAACTGCAAAAAATGCATGTTTGTGGGAAAATGTACAAATGGATCAGCCACTACCTTGAGAACAGAACTGCCAGGACAAAAGTACAAGGACAAACAAGCAAAATGATGCTGCTGGAGCAAGGTGTCCCCCAAGGAGGAGTTCTTTCACCAACATTATTCCTAGCCTATATAAATGACATCACAGAAAATTTTCCAGCCAGAGTACACACATCCTCCTTTGCAGATGACCTAGCCATATGGACATCTGAAGAATATATTAGTACAGCTAACAGCAGAATACAGCAAGCCTTATTAGCGCTAGAGGACTGGTCAAAATCATGGCTAGTGAAGATAAGTGAGGAGAAAACAACATGCACAGTGTTCTCCCTCTCAAATACAACTCAGCAACCTAAGCTGGTATTGAATGGAAAAATATTGCGCCATGAAGAAAATCCAAACTATCTAGGAGTCACCTTTGATCGTCGCCTGACATGGAAGACACAGGTTGAGAAAAATCGAACAAGAGCAAGGCAGAGAATGGCAATCATGAAAAAGCTTGCTGGTACAACGTGGGGAGCAGATGAGAAAGTTCTCAAGAAGTTATATACTGGACGGGTGAGGCCAGTACTGGAATATGGCATTGCAGCTTGGGCAACAGCAGCTAAGTCAAACTTTAACAAAATAAGTAGAGTCCAAAACCAAGGAATGCGAATCATAACTGGAAGCCTGAAGACAACGCCTATTAACGAACTAGAAAAGATCACTTGTTTACACCCAATGCAGGATAGAAGAGATAGCAGAGCCCAGCAACAAGCAGAAAAATTTAGAAGATTGACAGACCATCCTATGTATAACAGATTTAATGGTTTTGGAAAGGGAAGACTGAAGCGTAGCAACTTTGTAGAAACTACAAAACGAAGGATTAGGGCAGATCCTATACTTAACATATCAACAGTCAAGCCCATATACAATGCAAACAAGTTCTCAGCTTGGAGACAGCAGCAACTGCCTGAGATGATAGAAAACATTCCTGGTATTGAGAAAAAGAACACTCAGCATGAAACCGAAAGAAGAGAAATAACCCTAAACTACATAAAAGAACATTATCCAAGCAGGAATTGGACCCATGCATATACAGATGGATCAGCCAAAAATTCAATAGAGAATGGAGGAGGAGGAATTCTCCTAAATTTAAAAAATGGAGCGAAAAAAACACATTCAATGGCAACTGGAAAATTTTCAAGTAACTTCAAAGCGGAGGTAGAGGCTCTGAAAACTGCAGCAGAAATGCTCCTGATGGAGGAAAATAAAGAGAAGCAAATAGCTATCTTCACAGATGCAAAGTCAGCTGTCTCAATACTGAAGAGCAATAACAGCACAGAACTAACTGACCTAAGAGCAGCACTCCATGGTCTATGCCAGAAATCCAAAAAAGTCGTAATACAGTGGATCCCATCACATTGCAGTATACCTGGAAACGAAGAGGCTGACAGACTGGCAAAAGAGGGCGGACGACTACCACAGCCTGACATAGACATAACCTATAATGAGGCAAAGAGGTTGATAAAAAGCACTTATCGAACCAAATGGGAATCAGAGCATCCAGGCCATCAGAAGGATGATGCATATTACAAACTCGACCGAAGAGAACAAGTAGCAATCTTCAGACTCCGCACAGGACATAACAGGCTGAAATACCACTTGTTCAATAAACTAAAGATAGGAGATACCGATGAATGTAATTGTGGAACTGGTAAAATGACAGCAAAACATTTGCTGCAGGATTGCCCAACGTATGCAGAACAGAGAAAGATATGTTGGCCCACACCTGCTTCATTTGAGGACAAGCTCTATGGAGATATCAACAAGCTAAAGTTGACCGCAGCTTACTTTAACTACATTCAGGTTGACATTTAAAGGTGTATGAAGACCCAGAGGCATGAAATGGAATATTGCTTGGATAGCAAATCCATTATGTGGAAAGTCCAAATCGAAAGCTCGCTGTGTGGGCTTCATAAAAGGTGGAAAAGTGTCCTAGTGGCACGAAATGGAATATTGCTTGGATAGCAAATCCATTACGTGGAAAGTCTGAATCAAAAGCCCATTTTGTGGGCTTCATAAAAAGGTGGAAAAGTGTCCTAGTGGCATGAAATGGAATATTGCTTGGATAGCAAATCCATTACGTGGAAAGTCCGAATCGAAAGCTCACTGTGTGGATGTCATCTGCAGACTGCATACTTCTGGTTTCTGGAAGAACAGCCTATGGTGAACGGAAGGCCCAATATACGGAAGTGAGGCTAAGCAGCCATGTGCAGGACGTGACGATTCCTTGGGTGAGCCCAGTACCAGAGCGCTATGTATCGGCTCTGCAAGTATGGAAGCCTCCTTGGATGGCGGGGAATGCCCACGGTCTGCCCCTGCCTTCCCTTGAGGGCTGACCAGGATCTTTGGCTGTTCTATATGGACCAGCTGGGATGGGGGATAACACCACAACAGTGAGAGTCAAACGTCCTAAGAAACCCCCGGGAAGGTTAACCCGGTCAACAAATGCCCGCAGAAGTCGGATGTGTCGGCCTAACGGCGCAAGAACGCAGCTCTGCTGTAAACAGGCACAACGCAATCACATCCGGAAAAAAAAACTCCGGATGAACGAAGAAGAAGAAGATATGATTAATGTGGTGTGTTAATAAAATATTGTTTTTAAACATCTGGTGTGCTGATGCCGAGATAGCGTGTTCAACCTTTACACCGGTCAGTTGGACTCAAATGTTCACTTCACATTCTTTACTTAGCACGCAAATTATAAGTACCTCTAAAGTCGGAGTGGATTCGCTGAAGGTGAAGGACAATGGTGAATAGGGACAGCTAATACACACTCAAAAATTAGTCCAATGCACTGTAATAGCACATGTGTAGATTATACCTGAGTTCAAAGAAAGCCGGGGTGCGGAGGGGTGAAGTTAACTTCCTCACTTTACAGTAATCCTATGATCTTTATTGGACTTGCAATTCGATAGAGAATGGGGGTTTAAAAGAAAAAAAAATCTAGGGCCCGTCCGGGATTTGAACCCGGGACCTCTCGCACCCTAAGCGAAAATCATACCCCTAGACCAACGGGCCACGGATATAATTGTTGCGGTGGAATTTATCAAGTCACTTTGACAGAATGGGGATGTCTAATTCTTTTACGTTTACTATTTGAACGTAAGTTCCCCAACCTGTATTGATCGTCCCAAAGCGAAAATCACGTGTGATTGTGTTGAGGTGGGAAATGTTACATCCTCGTATAATTTAGGCGACGTCGCAATGAGCTGGAGTACCGATATAATATTAATAACACTCGGACATTCTCATATTTTCTCTGTCCTCATCTTCAACAGCATGCGAAGAATCCCTTCCTAGCCTTAAATTGTATAATTAGTGGCAGACACTCCATCGAGGATGAAATGTAATTTTCGTGGCGGACTTTTGAGTTGGCACTCTGACAGTTACTTTGTGCATAGTATGCCTGTGCTGAGTCTTAGGTTGTCGAGACTCCTGTCTGATCCACTTTTCACATGGGGCAGTGAGGGGCATTTTGTGTGATATCTACTGGCACAGGAACGGAGCATTATGGGGGAGACCCGTTACCGTGAAGTTGGAACCGCGACTAACTAACCAACCAACCAGCCTGCCAGCCAGCCTGCCAGCCAACCCATCCACCAACCAACCAACTACCCCCATCGTTTAACCTCTGAATCTGCCGAATCGTTCTGCTGCCAAGGGGTGAATTGACATTTTCCCTTTGGTTCGATCTTTGTTTCATCACTAACTTATTTAATCCCTGTTCTTATTCAGTCGCTGGCATAATTGACTCGTTTATCCAGGTTACTGGCTCTCAAACGTAAGTAAATATATCAACTGGTCAACCCATAAAGTGTTTATAAAATAACACCGGACAAGTGCGTCCTAATTCGATCTAATCTTTATTACAGGGGCAGTGTCACAACGAATCACACAACATGCTGGCAATTCATTAATTAACCATATTCGCATCTACATTGTGTCCTTTCGTTCTGTCCTTTTAACCAGATTCGAATTTATCGTCAGGCCTGCCATTGCACTATTTTACACTCACCTATAGTTAACACTTACGTTGTATGTCCATAACTATCCTACTCCCGCCACAGCTGCTTGTCGAACTATTCTCTAGGTATCTTCTCCATAGTCGGTTAACTTTGACAATAGCCCATCAGTCCTGCTTGTGCTTCATATCCAATTCCTCCGCTATTAAGCCGTGTTTCGTGCCCTATATCCTTTCTATTGGTTCTTGGTGGATATCTTCGCATGTTCCTTCATCGTATACTTGAACTGTCTCTTCCCGATGTTGACGATTAACAATTAGCCTCTCAGAATTCTGCCGTGATGATCTTCCTTCTTGCCGTCCTTCCTTGATCTCTCTCCGTTTTTCACGTCATCGGTTCTAAGTCAGCGCGTTCAATGTGCGCGTTGTACTTGTTCTTTTAACTTCCCGATAATATATATATGTACGTGCACTTGCTACATATTTTATCCTGCGACACATGGCATCTGCCTACATTCCTCTTTCTAAAGGGTGTATTTATAATATCTAGGGTTTATGAAAATATTGCTGTTCCAAGGTTTGCATTCGCTCTCTGTGGAGTTCATGTAACATAAAAGGTAAATACAAAATTTGGAACGGCAATATTTTCAAAAACCCCACAGTCATTAAAAACGCACCCTGTATCTGTCCTCTATGTTCTCATCATTTTTTGAATACAACACAAACCACATCTCCGTAGTTTCCACAGACTTCCCCACTTGCCTGTAATTGGTTTGATTTGCTTATAGTCGCCGTGTGATATATAGTTACCAAGTCCTGCAAGAAACAAATGAAACCCGTAAACTGATTCGAGAAATTAGACGTAGACAGTCACAATGTTTTGGTCACGTTATGAGAAGAAATAAATTGGAGAACTTGATGACAACTGGCAAGATCGAGGAGAAGAGAACAAGGGGAAGGCAGAGAAGTATGTACCCTGATGTCTTTGCCACGTGGCATGGTCGAGACAGGAACACTGCGCTGATCCACGACTCTGGTGATCGAGTGAAATGGCGAGTCATGACCGCCCACGCTTCCCGGCATGGCACATAATTGATTGATTGTGTGGTGTAATACGCTGGCAAACACAGCCACAGCTTGTGTGTCAACGTTGGCAATCTGTTAGCTTTAATATACGTGTTATAGAGCATTTACATTTTAATTCTATCATCCAGTACAACGGCCCGTTGGTCTAGGGGTATGATTCTCGCTTTGGGTGCGAGAGGTCCCGGGTTCAAATCCCGGACGGGCCCAATTTTTTTTTTCTCGGTAGAACAACATTATCATTATGGAACATAAAGCTTAGTCGGTATTTGTGGTTGACCCAATTACGGGATGGTTAATCTGAGCCAGGATGACCACTAATACCGCTAATATAACTTCTTTTTGAGGTTGAACGGGGTAGGGGTAATGGTAGAGTCGAGATAAAGCAAACTTAAGTGGCGCGGGAGTTACAATGATCTATAAGGTGGTGCTCCCAGGTTGAGGTCCTTCCATTGCACTTTGGTTGGGTTGACGCCTGCAATCACCCCACATGTGGGTGACTCGAGTACGCAATGTTTTCGTGAGGAGGACTGCGTTCCCGCTATCCCCTCAAGATAAACTAAAATGATTTTGTTGAGATCTTTAAAATAATGTATTCCATATATGTTAATATTGTGTCAAATGAGTGTTCGATAATGTCGCACTACAATAATCGTTTTTATTCTGCTATTTACATATTCACCTTCAGTTTGGGGACTCTTCCTCCCCCTCCCCCCCCCCCCCAAAGGGGGAATTTTAGGGTCTCCAAAGGGGGGCGGGGGATTAAGACCACATATTGGCATACTCAAAATGGCTTCGGGCACAATATCCTGGTTTTCTATTGAGCGATATGTTTGTTGAAGCACACTTTTGTGGCATTCTGGTGTCGTGTATTAAGTAACAATTCTTTGTCGTTTTAACTGTTTGTTTATTGTAATATGATTAATGTGGTGTGTTAATAAAATATTGTTTTTAAACATCTGGTGTGCTGATGCCGAGATAGCGTGTTCAACCTTTACACCGGTCAGTTGGACTAAAATCTTCACTTCACGTTCTTTACTTAGCACGCAAATTATAAGTACCTCTAAAGTCGGAGTGGATTCGCTGAAGGTGAAGGACAATGGTGAATAGGGACAGCTAATACACACGCACAAATTAGTCTTCTTCTTCTTCTTCTTCGTTCATCCGGAGTTTTTTTTTCGGATGTGATTGTGTTGTGCCTGTTTACAGCAGAGCTGCGTTCTTGCGCCGTTAGGCCGACACATCCGACTTCTGCGGGCATTTGTTGACCGGGTTAACCTTCCCGGGGGTTTCTTAGGACGTTTGACTCTCACTGGTGTGGTGTTATCTCCCATTCTAGCTGGTCCATATAGAACAGCCAAAGACATCCTGGTCAGCCCTCAAGGGAAGGCAGGGGCAGACCATGGGCATTCCCCGCCATCCAAGGAGGCTTCCATAATTGCAGAGCCAACACACAGCGCTCTGGTACTGGGCTCACCCAAGGAATCGTCACGTCCTGCACATGGCTGCTTAGCCTCACTTCCGTATATTGGGCCTTCCGTTCACCATAGGCTGTTCTTCCGGAAACCAGAAGAATGCAGTGTACAGATGACATCCACACAGTGAGTTTCGACTCGGACTTTCCGCGCAATGGATTTGCTATCCGGGCAATATTCCATTTCGTGCCACTAGGACACTTTTTCCACCTTATTTGAAGCCCACACAGTGAGCTTTTGATTCGGACTTTCCACGTAATGGATTTGCTATCCAAGCAATATTCCATTTCGTGCCACTAGGACACTTTTTCCACCTTTTATGAAGCTCACACAGTGAGCTTTTGATTCGGACTTTCCACGTAATGGATTTGCTATCCGAGCAATATTCCATTTCATGCCTCTGGGAGGCTTTTGTAACCGACATACCTGTGGTATGAAGTGTGGCAGTCTGAATACGTCTTCATACACCTTTAAATGTCAACCTGTATGTAGTTAAAATAAGCTGCGGTCAACTTGAGCTTGTTGATATCTCCATAGAGCTTGTCCTCAAATGAAGCAGATGTGGGCCAAAATATCTTTCTCTGTTCTGCATATATTGGGCAATCCTGCAGCAAATGTTTTGCTGTAATTTTTCCAGTTCGACAATTACATTCATCGGTATCTCCTATTTTTAGTTTATTGAACAAGTGGTATTTCAGCCTGTTATGTCCTGTGCGGAGTCTGAAGATTTCTACTTGTTCTCTTCGGTCGAGTTTGTAATATGCATCATCCTTCTGGTGGCCTGGATGCTCTGATTCCCATTTGGTTTTATAGGTGCTTTTTATCAACCTCTTAGCCTCATTGTAAGTTATGTCTATTTCAGGCTGTGGTAGTCGTCCGCCCTCTTTTGCCAGTCTGTCAGCCTCTTCGTTTCCAGGTATACTGCAATGTGATGGGATCCACTGTATTACAACTTTTTTGGATTTCTGGCTTAGACCATGGAGTGCTGCTCTTAGGTCAGCTATTTCTGTGCTGTTATTGCTCTTCAGTATTGAGACAGCTGACTTTGCATCTGTGAAGATAGCTATTTGCTTCTCTTTATTTTCCTCCATCAAGAGCATTTCTGCTGCAGTTTTCAGAGCCTCTACCTCTGCTTTGAAGTTACTTGAAAACTTTCCAGTTGCCACTGAATGTGTTTTTGTCACTCCATTTTTTAAATTTAGGAGAATTCCTCCTCCTCCATTCTCTATTGAATTTTTGGCTGATCCATCTGTATATGCATGGGTCCAATTGCTGCTTGGGTAATGTTCTTTTATGTAGTTTAGGGTTATTTCTCTTCTTTCGGTTTCATGCTGAGTGTTCTTTTTCTCAATACCAGGAATGTTTTCTATCATCTCAGGCAGTTGCTGCTGCCTCCAAGCTGGGAAGTTGTGTGCATAGTAAATGGGCTTGACTGTTGATATGTTAAGAATGGGATCTGCCCTAATCTTTCGTTTTGCAGTTTCTACAAAGTTGCTACGCTTCAGTCTTCCTTTTCCAAAACCATTAAACCTGTTATACATAGGGTGGTCTGTCAATCTTCTAAATTTTTCTGCTTGTTGCTGGGCTCTGCTATCTCTTCTATCCTGCATTGGTTGTAAACAAGTGATCTTTTCTAATTCATTAATCGGCGTTGTCTTCAGGCTTCCAGTTATGATTCGCATTCCTTGATTTTGGACTCTACTTATTTTGTTAAAGTTTGACTTAGCTGCGGTTGCCCAAGCTGCAATGCCATATTCCAGTACTGGCCTCACCCGTCCAGTAACTTCTTGAGAACTTTCTCATCTGCTCCCCACGTTGTACCAGCAAGCTTTTTCATGATTGCCATTCTCTGCCTTGCTCTTGTTCGATTTTTCTCAACCTGTGTTTTCCATGTCAGGCGACGATCAAAGGTGACTCCGAGATAGTTTGGATTTTCTTCATGGCGCAATATTTTTCCATTCAATACCAGCTTAGGTTGCTGAGTTTTATTTGAGAGGGAGAACACTGTGCATGTTGTTTTCTCCTCACTTATCTTCACTAGCCATGATTTTGACCAGTCCTCTAGTGCTAATAGGGCTTGCTGTATTCTGCTGTTAGCTGTACTAATATATTCTTCAGATGTCCATACGGCTAGGTCATCTGCAAAGGATGATGTGTGTACTCTGGCTGGAAAATTTTCCGTGATGTCGTTTATATATGCTAGGAATAATGTTGGTGAAAGAACTCCTCCTTGGGGGACACCTTGCTCCAACAGCATCGTTTTGCTGGTTTGTCCTTGTACTTTTGTCCTGGCAGTTCTGTTCTCAAGGTAGTGGCTGATCCATTTGTACATTTTCCCACAAACATGCATTTTTTGCAGTTTTACTTTCAGTCCTTCCTTCCATACTTTATCAAATGCTTTTTCTAAATCTATCCAGACCGCTAGTGTGTGCGTTTTCTCTTGGAAGGCGTCCTCTATTTCCTGAGCTATATAGGTTATTTGATCTTCAGTGGATCTGTACTTTCTGAATCCTGCTTGGTGTGGTGTTAAGAGTTTGTTTTCTTCCAGATGCCATGTTAGCCTGCCATTGATAATGCGTTCCATTAATTTTCCTACACAGCTAAGTAGACTGATAGGTCGATAGCCATTTGGTTCTTCCAGGTCTTTTCCTTTCTTTGGGACTGGTATTAGTATAGCTTCCTTCCATGCCTGTGGGACTATTCCCCTCTTCCAGCTGTAATTTAGGACTGCTAGTAGTTCCTTTTTGTGCCTGTGTCCCTAGTCCTATTAGCATTTCATTTGTGATTCCATCCTTTCCTGGTGATTTCTTCTTTTTTAGGGTATTCATTGCCTGTTCCATTTCTTCCATTGTTAGATTTGCCATCATATATTCTGCTGCTGTCTCTGTATTACTATGATGTATCTGTTTATCTTTGATTGCTTTCTTCTGTTCGGTTGTAATATCAATGTGGTTTGCACTGGCATAGTGTTCCATTAGTGCATTTGCAGCCTTTTTTCCTGTAAGCAAGGCATTTCCTTGTTTAATTGTTATATGTTTGTTTCCCCCTCTGCTGTGTGTCCACCGTGACGAGGTAGAGGGGCTTGTGCGTCCCAATGACCCCAAGAGCTTTGCCGACGGTAGCACAGCTACTGGTAGGGCCACCCATGTCGGACAGGTCAAGGGAGAGGGACCAGACGAAGAGACACACAAACCTGCTGCCTTGTAGGTAGACTGGGGACAGTCAAAGGCTAGGGAAAGCACCCCAAATACATGCTTGTCGAAATCGGATGTACTGAGCCACAGGCTTGACAAAGCAGTGCAACGTGAAACCTGCTGCCTTGTAGGTAGACTGGGGACAGTCAAAGGCTAGGGAAAGCATCCCGAATAAATACTTGTCGAAATCGGATGTTCTGAGCCACAGGCTTGACAAAGCAGTGCAACGTAACTTAATTCATGATGTCACAAATCAAAATTAATCGATATGGTGCTAATCCCGTGAAGTCCCATCAGGCGGTGATAGTGCCGGGCCCCCTGCCTCGAGGGGGTCCACCCATGACTACTGGTGGTCACCTTCCCCTGTGCTGTGGAGTCAAGGCACAGAGGAGTAGGTTAAGAGCTATTGACCAAATACCCCGGACACTCAACATACTACAGTGGAATGCCGAAGGAGTTTACAAGAAGAAAGACTCCCTAACACAGCGTCTTCATAAAGATAGAATAGATGTGGCATGCATTCAAGAGACACACCTCAACGCCAATCACAAATTCTCAGTCAGAGGATATCAGGCCACACGTTTCGACCGCGAAGGACACAAAGGAGGAGTTCTAATACTTACACGAAATACAATACCTTGCAGCGAAGTATCTGTGATCTCTGACAACCAAACGGAAATTATAGGTGTTGATATAATGATAAAGGACGTGAAAATAAGAATCTACAATCTGTATAGCCCAGCAGATAAGGACCTTACACTCTCAAACATGAAAATAACTGACACAAACTGCATTATTGTCGGAGACTTTAATAGCCGTTCAGAAAGATGGGGATACCCAGATACTGACAAAAGAGGAGATGAATTGGAGGACTGGGAAATAGACTCAAATCTCCATCTACTCAACAAAGCGGATGACACACCGAGCTTCTACTCCAGAAGATGGCTTACCACTTCTACTCCAGACTTAGCTTTCTGCACAGGAGACATCCTCCACAAAATCGATCGCCATGTGCTGGACCAATTAGCAGGTAGTGACCACAGACCAATCAAGCTTGAAATGAATATGGAGTATGTTCCACAGGAGCAAAAGCCCTTGCCCCGCTGGAATTACAAAAGAGCAGATTGGGACAGATTTGCCATACTAACAGACAAATATTGTGAAAACATAAATACACGATATGGCAACATAAAGCAAATGGTGGAAAGTCTAAACAGAGCGATAATACAGGCAGCCACTGAGTCCATTCCAAGAGGAGCGAGGAAAAATTACAAACCATACTGGACTGAAGAACTACAAAGTTTGGAGGACAAAGTTGAAGATGCCAGGAAGACAGCAGAGAGAGAACAAACAATTGAAGCAAACATCTCTCTCAAAGCCATCTCAGCAAAATATAAAAGAACAGTAAATCAAACAACAAGAGATTGTTGGAGGGAAAAAACAGAAAACCTGAATTTTGACAGGGATGGAAACAAACTATGGAAACTAGTGAAAGCCATGAACAATGAAGGACCTAGAAACAAACAAATAACAATTAAACAAGGAAATGCCTTGCTTACAGGCAAAAAGGCTGCAAATGCACTAATGGAACACTATGCAAATGCAAACCACATTGATCACGAACAGAAGAAAGCAATCAAAGACAAACAGATACATCATAGAAATACAGAGACAGCAGCAGAATATATGATGGCAAATCTAACAATGGAAGAAATGGAACAGGCAATGAATACCCTAAAAAAGAAGAAATCACCAGGAAAGGATGGTAATCACAAATGAAATGCTAATAGGACTAGGCACCAAGGCAAAGAAGAAACTACTAGCAGTCCTAAATAACAGCTGGAAGAGAGGAATAGTCCCACAGGCATGGAAGGAAGCTATACTAATACCAGTCCCAAAGAAAGGAAAAGACCTGGAAGAACCAAATGGCTATCGACCTATCAGTCTACTGAGCTGTGTAGGAAAATTAATGGAACGCATTATCAATGGCAGGCTAACATGGCATCTGGAAGAAAACAAACTCTTAACACCACACCAAGCAGGATTCAGAAAATACAGATCCACTGAAGATCAAATAACCTATATAGCTCAGGAAATAGAGGATGCCTTCCAAGAGAAAAAGCACACACTAGCAGTCTGGATAGATTTAGAAAAAGCATTTGATAAAGTATGGAAGGAAGGACTGAAAGTAAAACTGCAAAACATGCATGTTTGTGGAAAAATGTATAAATGGATCAGCCACTACCTTGAGAACAGAACTGCCAGGACAAAAGTACAAGGACAAACAAGCAAAATGATGCTGCTGGAGCAAGGTGTCCCCCAAGGAGGAGTTCTTTCACCAACATTATTCCTAGCATATATAAATGACATCACAGAAAATTTTCCAGCCAGAGTACACACATCCTCCTTTGCAGATGACCTAGCCATATGGACATCTGAAGAATATATTAGTACAGCTAACAGCAGAATACAGCAAGCCTTATTAGCGCTAGAGGACTGGTCAAAATCATGGCTAGTGAAGATAAGTGAGGAGAAAACAACATGCACAGTGTTCTCCCTCTCAAATAAAACTCAGCAACCTAAGCTGGTAATGAATGGAAAAATATTGCGCCATGAAGAAAATCCAAACTATCTAGGAGTCACCTTTGATCGTCGCCTGACATGGAAGACACAGGTTGAGAAAAATCGAACAAGAGCAAGGCAGAGAATGGCAATCATGAAAAAGCTTGCTGGTACAACGTGGGGAGCAGATGAGAAAGTTCTCAAGAAGTTATATACTGGACGGGTGAGGCCAGTACTGGAATATGGCATTGCAGCTTGGGCAACAGCAGCTAAGTCAAACTTTAACAAAATAAGTAGAGTCCAAAACCAAGGAATGCGAATCATAACTGGAAGCCTGAAGACAACGCCTATTAATGAACTAGAAAAGATCACTTGTTTACAACCAATGCAGGATAGAAGAGATAGCAGAGCCCAGCAACAAGCAGAAAAATTTAGAAGATTGACAGACCACCCTATGTACAACAGATTTAATGGTTTTGGAAAGGGAAGACTGAAGCGTAGCAACTTTGTAGAAACTGCAAAACGAAGGATTAGGGCCGATCCTATACTTAACATATCAACAGTCAAGCCCATACACAATGCACACAACTTCCCAGCTTGGAGACAGCAGCAACTGCCTGAGATGATAGAAAACATTCCTGGTATTGAGAAAAAGAACACTCAGCATGAAACCGAAAGAAGAGAAATAACCCTAAACTACATAAAAGAACATTACCCAAGCAGGAATTGGACCCATGCATATACAGATGGATCAGCCAAAAATTCAATAGAGAATGGAGGAGGAGGAATTCTCCTAAATTTAAAAAATGGAGTGAAAAAAACACATTCAATGGCAACTGGAAAATTTTCAAGTAACTTCAAAGCGGAGGTAGAGGCTTTGAAAACTGCAGCAGAAATGCTCCTGATGGAGGAAAATAAAGAGAAGCAAATAGCTATCTTCACAGATGCAAAGTCAGCTGTCTCAATACTCAAGAGCAATAACAGCACAGAACTAACTGACCTAAGAGCAGCACTCCATGGTCTATGCCAGAAATCCAAAAAAGTTGTAATACAGTGGATCCCATCACATTGCAGTATACCTGGAAACGAAGAGGCTGACAGACTGGCAAAAGAGAGCGGACGACTACCACAGCCTGACATAGACATAACCTATAATGAGGCAAAGAGGTTGATAAAAAGCACTTATAGATTCCAAATGGGAATCTGAGCATCCAGGCCATCAGAAGGATGATGCATATTACAAACTCGACCGAAGAGAACAAGTAGCAATCTTCAGACTCCGCACAGGACATAACAGGCTGAAATACCACTTGTTCAATAAACTAAAGATAGGAGATACTGATGAATGTAATTGTAGAACTGGAAAAATGACAGCAAAACATTTGCTGCAGGATTGCCCAACGTATGCAGAACAGAGAAAGATATTTTGGCCCACACCTGCTTCATTTGAGGACAAGCTCTATGGAGATATCAACAAGCTCAAGTTGACCGCAGCTTACTTTAACTACAACTTTGGGCTCAATATCAACTTGGAGAAGACTGTAGTTATGTACCAGCCAGCTCCAGGGAATAATCACACTGTGCCGAATATCAAAGTGAATGATCATAGACTAAGTGTTGTGGACAAATTTACCTATCTTGGCAGCACCCTGTCACAAGCTGCCACAATCGATGACGAAGTGAATGCAAGAATCTCCAAGGCCAGTGCAGCCTTTGGCAGACTGTACAAGAATGTATGGGATAGAACTGGAATAAGCCTGCAAACAAAGCTAAAAGTCTACAAAGCAGTTGTATTATCTACACTGCTATATGCTTGTGAAACCTGGACTGTTTATCAGCGACACGCTAGGAAATTAAACCACTTCCACACAGTCTGCCTAAGGAAGCTACTGAAGATTAAATGGCAAGACAAGATTCCAGACACTGAAGTCCTAGAAAGAGCATCCATGCCCAGTATCCACACTATACTGAAGAAGAATCAGATTCGCTGGGCTGGTCACCTGACTCGCATGCCAGATCACAGGCTCCCTAAACGAATTTTTTACAGCGAACTGCGTTGTGATAAACGCTCCCAAGGTGGCCAGAGGAAACGTTTTAAAGACACTCTGAAAATTTCACTGAATGCTTTTGGAATTCATCATGACACCTGGGAGGCTGCAGCCAGAGACCGAAATTCGTGGCGTGCATCATTGCGCAAGGGTGCAGTCATATGTGAGGCAACCAGGACTGCAAGAGCTGTGAAGAAAAGGCAGGACAGAAAAACCACTGCAGGAAATCCTCCTCCAGAGACGTCAAGCATTCTTTGTCCACATTGTCAAAGAACATTTCGAGCCAAAATAGGCCTTATCAGCCATCTTAGAACCCATGGCTCCACACCTTCAACCCCACTGGATGAAATGAATGGTCATCATCATTCTTGATGGACAAACAACAACAACTTTAACTACATACAGGTTGACATTTAAAGGTGCATGAAGACCCAGAGGCATGAAATGAAATATTGCTTGGATAGCAAATCCATTATGTGGAAAGTCCAAATCGAAAGCTCGCTGTGTGGGCTTCATAAAAGGTGGAAAAGTGTCCTAGTGGCACGAAATGGAATATTGCTTGATAGCAAATCCATTACGTGGAAAGTCCGAATCAAAAGCCCACTGTGTGGGCTTCATAAAAGGTGGAAAAGTGTCCTAGTGGCATGAAATGGAATATTGCTTGGATAGCAAATCCATTACGTGGAAAGTCCGAATCGAAAGCTCACTGTGTGGATGTCATCTGCAGACTGCATACTTCTGGTTTCCGGAAGAACAGCCTATGGTGAACGGAAGGCCCAATATACGGAAGTGAGGCTAAGCAGCCATGTGCAGGACGTGACGATTCCTTGGGTGAGCCCAGTACCAGAGCGCTATGTATCGGCTCTGCAAGTATGGAAGCCTCCTTGGATGGCGGGGAATGCCCATGGTCTGCCCCTGCCTTCCCTTGAGGGCTGACCAGGATCTTTGGCTGTTCTATATGGACCAGCTGGGATGGGGGATAACACCACAACAGTGAGAGTCAAACGTCCTAAGAAACCCCCGGGAAGGTTAACCCGGTCAACAAATGCCCGCAGAAGTCGGATGTGTTGGCCTAACGGCGCAAGAACGCAGCTCTGCTGTAAACAGGCACAACGCAATCACATCCGAAAAAAAAAACTCCGGATGAACGAAGAAGAAGAAGATATGTTTGTTTCTAGGTCCTTCATTGTTCATGGCTTTCACTAGTTTCCATAGTTTGTTTCCAACCCTGTCAAAATTCAGGTTTTCTGTTCTTTCCCTCCAACAATCTCTTCTTGTTTGATTTACTGTTCTTTTATATTTTGCTGAGATGGCTTTGAGAGAGATATTCGCTTCAACTGTTTGTTCTCTCTCTCTCTGCTGTCTTCCTGGTATCTTCAACTTTGTCCTCCAAACTTTGTAGTTCTTCAGTCCAGTATGGTTTGTAATTTTTCCTCGCTCCTCTTGGAATGGACTCAGTGGCTGCCTGTATTATCGCTCTGTTTAGACTTTTTTTTAGACTTTTTCCACCATTTGCTTCATGTTGCCATATCGTGTATTTATGTTTTCACAATATTTGTCTGTTAGTGTGGCAAATCTGTCCCAATCTGCTCGTTTGTAATTCCAACGGGGCAAGGGCTTTTGCTCCTGTGGAACATACTCCATATTCATTACAAGCTTGATTGGTCTGTGGTCACTACCTGCTAATTGGTCCAGCACATGGCGGTCGATTTTGTGGAGGATGTCTCCTGTGCAGAAAGCTAAGTCTGGAGTAGAAGTGGTAATCCATCTTCTGGAGTAGAAGCTCGGTGTGTCATCCGCTTTGTTGAGTAGATGGAGATTTGAATCTATTTCCCAGTCCTCCACTTCATCTCCTCTTTTGTCAGTATCTGGGTATCCCCATCTTTCTGAACGGCTATTAAAGTCTCCGACAATAATGCAATTTGTGTCAGTTATGTTCATGTTTGAGAGTGTAAGATCCTTATCTGCTGGGCTATAAAGATTGTAAATTCTTGTTTTCACGTCCTTTATCATTATATCAACACCTATAATTTCTGTTTGGTTGTCAGAGATCACAGATACTTCGCTGCAAGGTATTGTATTTCGTGTAAGTATTAGAACTCCTCCTTTATGTCCTTCGCGGTCGAAACGTGTGGCCTGATATCCCCTGACTGAAAATTTGCGCTTGGCGTTGAGGTGTGTCTCTTGAATGCATGCCACATCTATTCTATCTTTATGAAGACGCTGTGTCAGGGATTCTTTCTTGTTATAAACTCCTTCGGCATTCCACTGTAGTATGTTGGGTGTCCTCGGTATTTGGTCAATGTGACGAAACGCGATTATCTGTCTTGGGTCGTCAAGATTCCGCACTATTTTGGCGCGTCATCGGGGACTTTCCCAGCTAAAAATAGACTGAGGGAAGCCGATGAAGGACTTACGATCTAGAATATTCTCGAAACACTGAAATTCGAGTAACCCGTGATGCTGGGTATCGCTCTAAATTCCCGTGCAGAGAGATCTAGAAACTCTAGGCGGGAAATGACGGTTTCCCGAGAAAGTATCTTTTCTCAAGAAGCACTCGCTTCTAGTGCGCATTGAGTTGGCACGAAGCGGGAATGTGGCTAAACCAGTCATTCACTTACTTGTGTTCAACGAGAACGGACGCAGGCCAGATGTGAGCCAATTTTGTGTGCGTCTCCCCTCAACCATAATTCGGCTGACTGTTATGTCAAGGAAGATGAGAAGCCCTTGAACAGTTCGGAGCTGACTGGAGATCTGGTTCACCAATGCAGGTAGATATTTGGTTAAATCATTTAACTTTGTACGTGTGTTCCACACGCCATTGTTCTAACCTCATTACCTATGCGGATGTCCTTGCATACTAATTAGCAAACCGATCGATAACGCAGTTGACGGCGAATCGTGTTTGTTTACCGTGTGCTCGCGAATCAGCTGTTAGGAACGCCGTATTGTGATGTGGGCGATTTGGGTTCCAAATATATGTACCATATTTTGCCAATCGTTGCATCTATTAGGTTGCTGTGTTAGAATAAAACCTAGTTACTTGTGCCGGATGGAAACTTAGATTATGTCAGTCAGTTGCTGAAGCCAGAAGAACGGTTAGAAAACCAGGTAAGTTGGTAGGTGGAGTTTCAGACAAAATTGTGCTTAGTTACTAAGTAAAGGAAGAACTTAGTTCTGTGCCACCAGGAATGATGTAACTATTGTGTAATAACTTAATAGTGAATTCATTGTGTGGAACAGCGGATTTCTGTGGACAGGTAAGTTGCTTTGGTGCTATATCTATATATATATATATGATCTGACATTGTGTGTATATATATTAGGTCATGGCATGTGATACTTCCTGGGGTAATTCCGAACGCCGAATAGCTCGTCGCGTGATACCACTGCGGGCCGTCGCGATATAAATATGCGTTCTGTAATCTTGTCTGAGCTATCCTGTTTCTTTCATACTGGCGCTAGTGCGAGTGAATGCTCAGGTGCTGGAAGTATGGAAGGATGCAAGGAGGCTGTATGAGACTGGGGAAATATAGGATATGGGGGATGTAAAAGCAAGTTATGAAAGTATGTGTTGGTAGACCAAGCCAACGATGAAGTTCAGTCCATGCCAAGGCTAAACCACTTGGGGAGGACAGAATTGGAACATTACCCTTGGAACATGTGGGGAACATGTATTCTCAAGAAGGCTTCTTGACTCTAAGGCAGAGTCTGATAAGAAGAGTTTGCTATGGCAGGGGCAGGTGGTCCCACCAGCAAACAGGCTTGTGTACATAGTGGATGTGATCATGTCCTATTCCTATATCCCGAGGGATGGGATATTGATCAAGCTTATGTTTCTTAATGTACATTGATGATGTTAGGAACGAGTCCAGGGACTCTTTACCTATGTTTAGTTCGATTAAATTAGAACTATAATAACAGCGTTGTATCACTACTGACGTTAGCGACGACTGGTAGATGATTAGGAATAGGTGAGACCAAAGATCAGACTCGTCATTCTGATTTCTTGCTCTGTTTGACGGGCTGTTCTGTGAGGCCAGCTGACATTTGTGAACCCATGCTGTACTACTCTCCAGATAGAGATAATGCTTTGGTTATATGCATAACTAAGTAGCATGACTGAGGGTTGAGTAGTTATTGGTAGGATGCATGTGGACTTATGTTTGGGCCAGTATACTCTCACCGGTCGCTCTTCCTTTTCAGGAGTTTGCCTGTTGAGGAACCAGTCAACTATAATTGTTGTTGGCAGGAAACCACTTCGTGTGACAGAGCGAAGGGTTCAGTTCTTTACTTATCACGCCAGACTCAACCACACCAGATACCCAATGTGCTGCACCATGAGTGAAGTTTGCTTCAAGAAATACCACCGCCCTGAAGGTGCACGTGTGGGAATTGATGGTTTGTGATCGTTTGATAATAGAAGACACTCTGTTTCTACTAGGAACATTTCAGCATTTTGAGTAATCATGCTCAACGACAGGGAACACCGGTCCGTCTAGTTTGACGGGGGTTCTGCCTAAACGCAGAAGTAACTGATCTTCAGACACTTGAATGGTTCTTTGGACAGCTCTAGGGGCAGGTCTTGAGAAGAACTACACCAGTTATTGACGTGTGTCAAGTGTAACCCGGTGGAAGGGACTATGGGGTTATAGTCCAACCTGAATTGTTTCCATGAAAGAGATGTCTGATTCTATTAATGTACTGTCTCAATATCAAGATTATCAACTGTGTTCTAGAAGGACTCAGTAACATTTTCAGTAGCCATATCTGATACTACAAGCAGTGTAACTGTAAGAGACCATTGGATTGGTCCGTGACATTTTTCCATCCATGTTCCGGTGCTGTGACGAAGGGACCATTGAATTGGTCAATGCCATAGCTGTTCTGCAGTGGGACTGTGTGACAGACCATTAGCTTAGTCAGTGATTCATTAAGTTCATCGAAGGGACTAATACGTGGAGTCAAGTCCAGGAGGATTGTCTCCCAACCGGTATTGTTCGAGAACTGTCTTAACAGTGACTCCGTGGGAGTGATATAGATGCAGTTGGTCCAGTGAAGTGTGGTCCAGCAGTGAATCTAGTGTTGTGGATCCACGCTCTGGAGACAGAGTGGTCTCCAAGGTTCTAGTCATCTCACTGGAAGGAAGCCGGGTGAGTGGCGGACCGACTGGACGGGACATCTGCATCCAATCTACTTCTCAACTCGATGAAGATACCTACATCTCTGATTCTATCTCTACTCTATCTTCTATTTGTGTAAATAGATTCTTCTATCAGGATGTTCATTTCAGTTCTATATTCTCAAGGGTAGAATAAACTTTATGTAAGTTGACTTGCTCTTTGTATAATGATTGAGTGTGGTCTCGGACGATGCCTCAAGTGTTCATTGTTCCACAGGTGTAGGTAGTTAGTGGGGGTCTAGAATCTGGAGGGGCTTGTAGACGTAATTAACTAATATGAGATCAACCACAGAGTAAAAAGGTGTATCTGCTCGTCCAACCCCTGGGGCTAGAATACACGGGAGTGCCAGAGACACCTCGGGTGTGGTTCACTCTCACTACCCAAGGTGAACTCGTTCACACTCCATACAGAGTGGGGGCTCGTCCGGGATTATTCCAAGATCTCTGTGTGTTGTAGACCTCTCACATAGGGATAGGGACTTAGTCTTTATCCTCTACTTCAGTCTACATAAGATTCTACTACTTCTACCTATCTCCTAACTGTCTGACGGACATTTGTGTTGTGGTGATTAGTTAGTACTAGTGATTATTGATTCATTGTATTGCTTCACCCACACATACTTGAGTACCCACCTATCATAGTCAACATGTCTACCCAAGAGTTAGACTTAGACAAAGTTCAGGAAACTGGACGTAAGTCTGGTCTTGAAGGAGATGCTTTGAAATCCTATGTGCAAGAGGTGGAAAGAAATTTTCGCCAAGAGGAAAGAGAGAGGAGGAGAGCAGAAAGAGAACTGGAAGCCAGTAAAGTGGCTCTTGAGGAAAAGAGGATAGCGGCTGATACTGAAATGAAACGGCTTGAGTTGGAAGCCGAGAAAGAAAAACGTGACCATGAGTATCGAATGAAGCTACTTGAGGCACAAGTGCCTGCTACAGGTGTAACTGATGGAGCTATGGGAGGAGGTGTACCTCCTGGCTCAGAGTCAACCAGTAGACGTGACTACCAGGCTATGAAATGGCCTTTACAGCCGTTCGAACCCGAGAAGGAACGGATAGACCAATACTTAGAGAAGTATGAGGCCATGGCTATTGCAATGGGATTAGACAAACAGAAATGGTGTTTAAAACTCTCCCAGGGACTCCGTGCCGAAGGTTATGAGGTGTATGCACGCTTGCCACCGGGTTTACAGAATGATTACCCGGCACTGAAAGCGGCTCTCTTGAAGAGATTCGAGATCACAGCGCACTCATACCGAAGGAAGTTTCGGACTGCGAAGCGAGAACCTGGTGAACTGTTTTCATCATACAGTGTGAGATTGAACTCATACCTTCTTAAATGGATGGCCTTGGCCGGATTTAAAGAGGAGTATGAAAGTTTGCGTGAGTTGATGGTTGTAGATCAGATGCGAATGCAAATGTCTAAACCCTTGCGAAACTTCTTAGGTGAGAATGGGGCTGAGAGATTGGATATAGTCACCAAGTTAGCCGAAAGATACGTTGAAGTCTATGGCGAGACTGGGGACACCAGTCCAACAGATCCGAGATCGAAAGATAAGGATCAAGGTAAGTCAAACAAGAAGGCCAAAAAGACCAAAGGTTCTGATGAACCAAAGAAACAGGTAAACTCCTTAGAGAAGATCTCTAACGTCAACCAAGGTAAGAATAGCCCACCTAGTTCTCCAAAGAGGAAGTGGAGTGAACGATGGTGCAAATTCTGTAAGTCCAGCACTCACAATACGAGTGAGTGTAGGAGTAAACCCAAGGACTTTCACTTTGCTTGTCTTGCAGAGGTTAGGGATAGACCTTGCAGGAAAGTGAAGTCGGTTGATGGGAATGGAGAACCAGAGCGACCTCCAGTGGTTGAGGAAGTAGAAGTGAATGGGCAACAGGTGTCGTGCCTCTACGACACAGGATTGCAATTTTCAGCTGTAATTGCATCCCACCTGACAGGCCCAGAGCAACTCACCGGGGAGATGACGGAGATACAGCCAGCCAGTAGGAGTGCTGTAGCGTTACGTTGCCCGATTGCCAATGTGGAGATTCGGAGCAAGTACGTTACTGGACGCATTCAGGCGGCAGTCGTACCGGATCCTCTCTATCCCCTAATTCTTGGCCGGAAGTACGTGTTTCTGGGTGAACCAGAACACCCTAGCATCCATAAGTCTAGGCAGGTCAGAGATACAGAGGAAGAGGGTCTCGAAAAGGTAAGTCTCCGAAATACTCACCCGGATGGAATGAGTAATGCTCGGAGCAAGGATGCGACGGAGTGTCCTTGTTCAGAACTGGTTGCCCAACAATGAAAACCCGTTAATTCAGGGTAAGTTCAACTCTGATAACCAGTCACCGTTAATTCAGACTGGAACAGAGACAAGGCAGAGGGAACGTAAGTTGGTTCCTGAGAGCTTCAGAGCTAATCTGCTGCGAACGGTACATGTCAGGTCCCCAACCGGACATCTGACTGTAGGGACAACCAGTAAATGTCTATCCCGGTACTATTGGTGGCCGGGAATGACAGGCGACGTGCGCAGGTATATGAGGTCTTGTCCGGAGTGCCGTAAATGCACACCTGAGAAACGGACGAAGACGAAGATATCCTTAGAGGTTGGAGACCGAGTTCTAGTACTCCTCCCAATCGAGGGGAACGAATTCGAAATCGGGTGGCAGGGCCCATTCCTAGTGGATAAAGTGGGGCTCCACAAGCACTATGGAGTGGTGATCCTGGGAAAGTCTTCTACTTTCCATTCCAGTCTCCTCATGCGCTATGAGGGGAAGCCCGATGATAAGTCTACCAGCCCAAGGGCGCAGAGATTCGCTGAAAGAACGGTTCGGGGTTCAGGTCAGGTAGCGGAAAGCCTGTCACACCATAGGAAGTCCTATATGTATGTGCAGGTACCTTCTTCGGTTCAGCCCGGTGCTCGGGGGAACATGACCGGCCAAAGGAACACCCGCAGTGCTAGCTACACTGAGAACCGTGGTCGGAAGAGGTGGGTTGTGTCAGAACAGACACAGACCCTTGGTCCCTCAATCCGACCGACTGCAGTCCAGCTGGGTCCTCGAAAGGGGAAGCTGGAGTTGCAGAAGTCCAGTAAACTCTGGCAGGAACGATCGTTAAATCAGATCGAGACGGGAGCTCTGGTCCGCAAGACACTGCGAGATGCCCAATCGCAGTAGCGGAGTAGGCGTTGATCACCCGTGATACTGAGTAGCTTGTCTCCCCACCTAAGGTGGTAAAAGTATTCTATACAATATTGACGGGTTAGACTTCCTCACCCGCCATCCGGTCTCTAAGAAAGAAGAACGAACGACATAGACAGCTTCTGCGTAGAAGTGGAACGACGGGGTCGATCCTCTTAAAGTGGGGGCCTATGTGACGAAACGCGATTATCTGTCTTGGGTCGTCAAGATTCCGCACTATTTTGGCGCGTCATCGGGGACTTTCCCAGCTAAAAATAGACTGAGGGAAGCCGATGAAGGACTTACGATCTAGAATATTCTCGAAACACTGAAATTCGAGTAACCCGTGATGCTGGGTATCGCTCTAAATTCCCGTGCAGAGAGATCTAGAAACTCTAGGCGGGAAATGACGGTTTCCCGAGAAAGTATCTTTTCTCAAGAAGCACTCGCTTCTAGTGCGCATTGAGTTGGCACGAAGCGGGAATGTGGCTAAACCAGTCATTCACTTACTTGTGTTCAACGAGAACGGACGCAGGCCAGATGTGAGCCAATTTTGTGTGCGTCTCCCCTCAACCATAATTCGGCTGACTGTTATGTCAAGGAAGATGAGAAGCCCTTGAACAGTTCGGAGCTGACTGGAGATCTGGTTCACCAATGCAGGTAGATATTTGGTTAAATCATTTAACTTTGTACGTGTGTTCCACACGCCATTGTTCTAACCTCATTACCTATGCGGATGTCCTTGCATACTAATTAGCAAACCGATCGATAACGCAGTTGACGGCGAATCGTGTTTGTTTACCGTGTGCTCGCGAATCAGCTGTTAGGAACGCCGTATTGTGATGTGGGCGATTTGGGTTCCAAATATATGTACCATATTTTGCCAATCGTTGCATCTATTAGGTTGCTGTGTTAGAATAAAACCTAGTTACTTGTGCCGGATGGAAACTTAGATTATGTCAGTCAGTTGCTGAAGCCAGAAGAACGGTTAGAAAACCAGGTAAGTTGGTAGGTGGAGTTTCAGACAAAATTGTGCTTAGTTACTAAGTAAAGGAAGAACTTAGTTCTGTGCCACCAGGAATGATGTAACTATTGTGTAATAACTTAATAGTGAATTCATTGTGTGGAACAGCGGATTTCTGTGGACAGGTAAGTTGCTTTGGTGCTATATCTATATATATATATGATCTGACATTGTGTGTATATATATTAGGTCATGGCATGTGATACTTCCTGGGGTAATTCCGAACGCCGAATAGCTCGTCGCGTGATAACACTGCGTGCCGTCGCGATATAAATATGCGTTCTGTAATCTTGTCTGAGCTATCCTGTTTCTTTCATACTGGCGCTAGGGCGAGTGAATGCTCAGGTGCTGGAAGTATGGAAGGATGCAAGGAGGCTGTATGAGACTGGGGAAATATAGGATATGGGGGATGTAAAAGCAAGTTATGAAAGTATGTGTTGGTAGACCAAGCCAACGATGAAGTTCAGTCCATGCCAAGGCTAAACCACTTGGGGAGGACAGAATTGGAACATTACCCTTGGAACATGTGGGGAACATGTATTCTCATGAAGGCTTCTTGACTCTAAGACAGAGTCTGATAAGAAGAGTTTGCTATGGCAGGGGCAGGTGGTCCCACCAGCAAACAGGCTTGTGTACATAGTGGATGTGATCATGTCCTATTCCTATATCCCGAGGGATGGGATATTGATCAAGCTTATGTTTCTTAATGTACATTGATGATGTTAGGAACGAGTCCAGGGACTCTTTACCTATGTTTAGTTCGATTAAATTAGAACTATAATAACAGCCTTGTATCACTACTGACGTTAGCGACGACTGGTAGATGATTAGGAATAGGTGAGACCAAAGATCAGACTCGTCATTCTGATTTCTTGCTCTGTTTGACGGGCTGTTCTGTGAGGCCAGCTGACATTTGTGAACCCATGCTGTACTACTCTCCATATAGAGATAATGCTTTGGTTATATGCATAACTAAGTAGCATGACTGAGGGTTGAGTAGTTATTGGTAGGATGCATGTGGTCTAATGTTTGGGCCAGTATACTCTCACCGGTCGCTCTTCCTTTTCAGGAGTTTGCCTGTTGAGGAACCAGTCAACTATAATTGTTGTTGGCAGGAAACCACTTCGTGTGACAGAGCGAAGGGTTCAGTTCTTTACTTATCACGCCAGACTCAACCACACCAGATACCCAATGTGCTGCACCATGAGTGAAGTTTGCTTCAAGAAATACCACCACCCTGAAGGTGCACGTGTGGGAATTGATGGTTTGTGATCGTTTGATAATAGAAGACACTCTGTTTCTACTAGGAACATTTCAGCATTTTGAGTAATCATGCTCAACGACAGGGAACACCGGTCCGTCTAGTTTGACGGGGGTTCTGCCTAAACGCAGAAGTAACTGATCTTCAGACACTTGAATGGTTCTTTGGACAGCTCTAGTGGCAGGTCTTGAGAAGAACTACACCAGTTATTGACGTGTGTCAAGTGTAACCCGGTGGAAGGGACTATGGGGTTATAGTCCAACCTGAATTGTTTCCATGAAAGAGATGTCTGATTCTATTAATGTACTGTCTCAATATCAAGATTATCAACTGTGTTCTAGAAGGACTCAGTAACATTTTCAGTAGCCATATCTGATACTACAAGCAGTGTAACTGTAAGAGACCATTGGATTGGTCCGTGACATTTTTCCATCCATGTTCCGGTGCTGTGACGAAGGGACCATTGAATTGGTCAATGCCATAGCTGTTCTGCAGTGGGACTGTGTGACAGACCATTAGATTGGTCAGTGATTCATGAAGTTCATCGAAGTGACTAATACTTGGAGTCAAGTCCAGGAGGATTGTCTCCCAACCGGTATTGTTCGAGAACTGTCTTAACAGTGACTCCGTGGGAGTGATATAGATGCAGTGGGTCCAGTGAAGTGTGGTCCAGCAGTGAATCTAGTGTTGTGGATCCACGCTCTGGAGACAGAGTGGTCTCCAAGGTTCTAGTCATCTCACTGGAAGGAAGCCGGGTGAGTGGCGGACCGACTGGACGGGACATCTGCATCCAATCTACTTCTCAACTCGATGAAGATACCTACATCTCTGATTCTATCTCTACTCTATCTTCTATTTGTGTAAATAGATTCTTCTATCAGGATGTTCATTTCAGTTCTATATTCTCAAGGGTAGAATAAACTTTATGTAAGTTGACTTGCTCTTTGTATAATGATTGAGTGTGGTCTCGGACGATGCCTCAGTGTTCATTGTTCCACAGGTGTAGGTAGTTAGTGGGGGTCTAGAATCTGGAGGGGCTTGTAGACGTACTTAACTAATATGAGATCAACCACAGAGTAAAAAGGTGTATCTGCTCGTCCAACCCCTGGGGCTAGAATACACGGGAGTGCCAGAGACACCTCAGGTGTGGTTCACTCTCACTACCCAAGGTGAACTCGTTACAGTCAATAGCTCTTAACCTACTCCTCTGTGCCTTGACTCCACAGCACAGGGGAAGGTGACCACCAGTAGTGATGGGTGGACCCCCTCGAGGCAGGGGGCCCGGCACTATCACCGCCTGATGGGACTTCACGGGATTAGCACCATAACAATTAATTTTCATCTGTGGCATCATGAAATGATAAAGTTACGTTGCACTTCTTTGTCAAGCCTGTGGCTCAGTACATCCGATTTCGACAAGCATTTATTCGGGATGCTTTCCCTAGCCTTTGACTGTCCCCAGTCTACCTACAAGGCAGCAGGTTTTACGTTGCGCTGCTTTGTCAAGCCTGTGGCTCAGTACATCCGATTTCGACAAGCATGTATTCGGGGTGCTTTCCCTAGCCTTTGACTGTCCCCAGTCTACCTACAAGGCAGCAGGTTTGTGTGTCTCTTTGTCTGGTCCCTCTCCCTTGACCTGTCCGACATGGGTGGCCCTACCAGTAGCTGTGCTACCGTCAGCATAGCTCTTGGGGTCATTGGGACGCACAAGCCCCTCTACCTCGTCACGGTGGACGCACAGCAGAGGGGGAAATTAGTCCAATGCACTGGATGTAATAGCACATGTGTAGATTATACCTGAGTTCAAAGAAAGCCGGAGGGCGGAGTGGGAAAGTTAACTTCCTCTTTTTACGGTAATCCTATGATCTTTATTGGTCTTCCTTTGGCAATGGAAGGGCCTCAACCTGGGAGCACCACCTTATAGATCATTTTAACTCCCGCGCCACTTAAGTTTGCTTTATCTCGACTCTACCATTACCCCTACCCCGTTCAACCTCAAAAAGAAGTTATATTAGCGGTCATCCTGGCTCAGATTAACCATCCCGTAATTGGGTCAACCACAAATACCGACTAAGCTTTATATTCCATAGTGATAATGTTGTTCTACCGAGAAAAAAAAATTGGGCCCGTCCGGGATTTGAACCCGGGACCTCTCGCACCCAAAGCGAGAATCATACCCCTAGACCAACGGGCCGTTGTACTGGCTGATAGAATAAAGATTTAAATGCTCTAAAACACGTACATTAAAGCTAACAGATTGCCAACGTTGACACACAAGCTGTGGCTGTGTTTGCCAGCGTATTACACCACACAATCAATCAATCATGTGCCATGCCGGGAAGCGTGGGCGGTCATGACTCGCCATTTCACTCGATCACCAGAGTCGTGGATCAGCGCAGTGTTCCTGTCTCGACCATGCCACGTGGCAAAGACATCAGGGTACATACTTCTCTGCCTTCCCCTTGTTCTCTTCTCCTCGATCTTGCCAGTTGTCATCAAGTTCTCCAATTTATTTCTTCTCATAACGTGACCAAAACATTGTGACTGTCTACGTCTAATTTCTCGAATCAGTTTACGGGTTTCATTTGTTTCTTGCAGGACTTGGTAACTATATATATATATCACACGGCGACTATAAGCACATCAAACCAATTACAGGCAAGTGGGGAAGTCTGTGGAAACTACGGAGATGTGGTTTGTGTTGTATTCAAAAAATGATGAGAACATAGAGGACAGATACAGGGTGCGTTTTTAATGACCAACGCGTAACACTCTGAGTGAGCTAAGGCAAGCTAGGAAGGATGTGCAAAAGGCTGCCAGGCAGTGTGCAAATGATTATTGGATCAAGTTATGTGAGTCCATTCAAATCGCAAGTGATAAGGGAGACATAAGAAGCATGTATGAAGGAATAAAGAAAGCCTGTGGTCCAGTGATCAAAAGAAGTGCACCATTGAAAACCTTGACTGGAGAAATCATCACTGATAAGAAACAGCAGATGGACAGATGGGTAGAGCACTATTTGGAGCTTTACTCAAGTGAGACCAAACTAGTGGATGATGCCCTCAACGCCATAGAGGCTCTACCAACTCTTGACCACCTGGACACACTTCCCACCATAACAGAAGTTAAGTGTGCTATAAATGAACTTGCATCTGGCAAGGCTCCAGGTAAGGATGGGATTCCAATAGAGGTTATCAGGAGTGGGCAAGACACACTCACTATACAGATCCACCAGCTAATAGAGCTATGCTGGCGTGAAGGACAAGTCCCACAGGATTTCAAAGATTCAAGCATCATAACACTGTACAAGAACAAGGGCGATCGGAGCGACTGCAACAACTATAGGGGTATCTTACTTCTGTGTATTGTTGGAAAAGTATTTGCCAGAATTGTTCTGCGCAGACTTCAAGTCCTAGGAGATCAAGTCTACCCCGAATCACAGTGTGGCTTTCGACAGAACCGGTCTACCACTGATATGATATTCTCATTGCGACAAATGCAAGAAAAATGTCGTGAACAGAATCAACCACTGTTTATTGCCTTCATCGACCTCACAAAGGCATTTGATTTGGTCAGTCGTGAGGGTCTGTTCAAGGCACTAAAGAAGATTGGCTGCCCACCAACTCTTCTGTCCATTGTGGAATCGTTCCACACAGGCATGAAGGGTATAATCAAGTTTGATGGTGCAACTTCTGAAGAATTTGAAATCAAGAGTGGAGTTAAGCAAGGTTGTGTACTAGCTCCCACCCTCTTTGGAATATACTTTTCACTTCTACTGAAATATGCATTTCGTGATCAGGATGGTGGTATATACATTCACACACGCTCAGATGGCGGCCTCTACAATGCTCAGAGATTGAAGGCTAAGACCAAAATTAGGAGGGTACTGATCAGAGAGTTGCTTTTTGCAGATGATGCTGCAGTTACGACCCACTCTGAGGAAGAATTGCAATGTCTACTATCTGCATTCTCCAATGCTTGTTCTGAATTTGGTTTAACAATTAGCAAAAAGAAGACACAGATTATGTCACAAGGTGCACATGGGGTACCATCAATCTTTATTGACGACGCCGAACTAGAGATAGTAGACCATTTTACATATCTAGGATCAGTGGTAAATAGCAAATTATCCCTAGATCAGGAAATCAACATCCGGATTGGTAAGGCAGCAACAACAATGAACAGGTTAAGAAAAAGAGTCTGGGAGAACAGGAAGCTTACTGCCAAAACAAAAGTCCTTGTCTATCAAGCCTGTGTCCTTAGTACTCTTCTCTATGGCAGTGAAACCTGGACAACTTACTCACACCAAGAGAACAATTTAAACAGCTTTCATATGCGGTGTCTGCGAAGAATTCTTGGTATTAAGTGGCAAGACAAAATCACAAATACTGAAGTATTGAAAAGATCAGGTTGTGTGACAGTTTATTCCATGCTCAGTCTTCGTAGACTTAGATGGATAGGACATCTTAGGAGGATGGATGATGGTAGAATACCAAAGGACATCTTTTTTGGTGAATTACAGATGGGTAAGAGATCTCAGGGTCGGCCTCTACTACGATATAAAGATGTGTGTAAGTGGGACATGATTGATACAGGCATTGATAATGCACAATGGGAACACGTCGCCGCTGAACGTGTTGCATGGAGGGCAAATATCAGAAATGGAATAAAGTCAAAGGAGAATATTATTGCAGAAAAGTCACACACCAAGCGTTTGAGACGTAAGATGGTGCATGATGGTGGAAATGACCACGTGTTCACATGCACCCACTGTGAACGGACATTTACAGCGCAAATTGGCCTTATCAGTCACACTCGCTACCGCCATAGTTAAAAGTTATTATACCTTTTTAAAGCACAAACTATCGTCTGTCAAGACGGCAAGGTGCCAATGCAATATTGGTCTTGCAATTCGATAGAGAATGGGGGTTTAAAAGGAAAAAAAAATCTAGGGCCCGTCCGGGATTTGAACCCGGGACCTCTCGCACCCTAAGCGAAAATCATACCCCTAGACCAACGGGCCATGGATATAAATGTTACGGTGGAATTTATCAAGTCACTTTGACAGAATCGGGATGTTGTCTATAATACTTTTACGTTTACTATCTGAACGTAATTTCCCCAACCTGTATTGATCGTCCCAAAGCGAAAATCACGTGTGATTGTGTTGAGGTGGGAAATGTTAAATCCTCGTATAATTTAGGCGACGTCGCAATGAGCTGGAATACCGACATAAAACACTCGGACATTCCCATACTTCCTCTGTCCTCATCTTCAACAGCCGGCGAAGAATCCCTTTCTAGCCTTAAATTGATTGATTGATTGATTGAGGAACCGACATCACAACATTCGGGGCATTCCCATAAGCGCTCCGTCTCCATCCTCATAAGCCAGCGAAGAGTTCCAACCCCAATAGTACCAATCCAACTCAATCCAAATTTTGGTACGAGTACCCCCTTTCAGCCTTCGGGTTTCGACTTGGCTATGTTGGGGTGTCTATGGTGTAGCTTGAAGTTTCTCTTTCGTACTTTGGGCTGCTTGTTGTTAGCTTCTCGGATTCTGATGGGTTGACTGCGTTCGTTACTTTCTTGATGAGGTTTTTCATGTCTGGACAGAGTCGCGCACTTGTTGAGTCCTGGAGTAATTGGGTACCCACCCCGTCATATGGTGCTGTTTTCCTTCAGGGAGTTTTACCAGTTGTCGTCTCTCCTGGTGTTCCTCCTATTTCCTCGTCGTGAGTTGCCTTCGAATCTTCTCGGCGTTCGTCAGTCTGATCTTGGTGGTGAGCGATATGGTTCTTCCTCTGTTGCTTCTTCTTCTGTTTGTGTTCTTGTATCCTCTGGTTCGGGTGTGGCTGTCTGGGTTTTGGTCTGGAGCAGGTCGAGCATCTCATGAAAAGTGTCTTGTATTTTAAGTAGCTGTTCATCCGTCTCAGCCTTTATAGCAGCCATTCGAGCGACATCCTGTTCTAATTTCTGCTGAACTTGCTTCATTTCGTCAAGGATGCGCTGAACGGTCGTTGTCTGTGTTTCTTGCTTCTTGTCCTTTTCTTTCTCCCTGCTTGATAGCCTTTCTTCTGTCTCAGCCTATATAACAGCCATTCGAGCGATATCCTGCTCAATCTTCTGCTGAACTTGCTTCGTTTCGTCCAGGATGCGCTGAGCGGCTGTTATCTGTGTTTCTTGCGTATTGAGTTTTCCTTCCTCCATGGGTTTGAACTGTGTTCTCAGGTCCTTCAGTTGGCCTTCCAGTTGCGCTTTGTCAGTTTTTGGTGAGTCGGTTGTTCGCCTGGTACTGCCTCCTGGCTTCCTTATATGGTAGGTTAGACTTGATGGCGATTTTCATGGCTTCTTTGCTGTCTTGGTGGCGCCGTGGTTGCCGAGGCAGTTGGCGCATTTTCTGTTCTTGTTAGGCCTCCTGAAGTCCTTGTCGATCTTTGCATGCTGGCACTGGCTGTATGGATGAGGTCCAGAGCAGTATCTGCAAACCTCAACCTCACTCTTGCAGGTGGCACGGGTGTGCCAAATCTTCTGGCACTTAGAGCACTGCAGCACTCTGGGTATGTAGTGCTCTGGAACTTGATCTCTCTTGTCCCATCTGATGTACTGAGGGATCAATCGGTCCTCTGATGTTACAACGACGACAGTAGAGGGGATGTTGTTCTTTCTGATGATCCTCTCGGCACTGGTGATCTTGAGTTTGTGGTTCTTCTTCTTCTGCTGCGTTCATCCGGATTTTTTTTTCGGATATGACTGCGTTGTGCCTGTTTACAGCAGAGCTGCGTTCTTGCGCCGTTAGGCCGACACATCCGACTTCTGCGGGCATTTGTTGACCGGGTTAACCTTCCCGGGAGTTTGTGGTTCCCTTTTGTCAGCAACTCCCTGATCTGGTCGTTGGTGAGATGGGTCTTGACTCATTTCTTCTTCTTCTTCTTCTTCGTTCATCCGGAGTTTTTTTTTTCGGATGTGACTGCGTTGTGCCTGTTTGCAGCAGAGCTGCGTTCTTGCGCCGTTAGACCGACACATCCGACTTCTGCGGGCATTTGTTGACCGGGTTAACCTTCCCGGGGGTTTCTTAGGACGTTTGACTCTCACTGTTGTGGTGTTATCCCCCATCCCAGCTGGTCCATATAGAACAGCCAAAGATCCTGGTCAGCCCTCAAGGGAAGGCAGGGGCAGACCATGGGCATTCCCCGCCATCCAAGGAGGCTTCCATACTTGCAGAGCCGACACATAGCGCTCTGGTACTGGGCTCACCCAAGGAATCGTCACGTCCTGCACATGGCTGCTTAGCCTCACTTCCGTATATTGGGCCTTCCGTTCACCATAGGCTGTTCTTCCGGAAACCAGAAGTATGCAGTCTGCAGATGACATCCACACAGTGAGCTTTCGATTCGGACTTTCCATGTAATGGATTTGCTAGCCAAGCAATATTCCATTTCGTGCCACTAGGACACTTTTCCACCTTTTATGAAGCCCACACAGTGGGCTTTTGATTCAGACTTTCCACGTAATGGATTTGCTATCCAAGCAATATTCCATTTCATGCCACTAGGACACTTTTCCACCTTTTATGAAGCCCACACAATGGGCTTTTGATTCGGACTTTCCACGTAATGGATTTGCTATCCAAGCAATATTCCATTTCGTGCCACTAGGACACTTTTCCACCTTTTATGAAGCCCACACAGCGAGCTTTCGATTTGGACTTTCCACATAATGGATTTGCTATCCAAGCAATATTCCATTTCATGCCTCTGGGTCTTCATGCACCTTTAAATGTCAACCTGTATATAGTTAAAGTAATTTGCGGTCAACTTTAGCTTGTTGATATCTCCATAGAGCTTGTCCTCAAATGAAGCAGGTGTGGGCCAAAATATCTTTCTCTGTTCTGCATACGTTGGGCAATCCTGCAGCAAATGTTTTGCTGTCATTTTTCCAGTTCTACAATTACATTCATCGGTATCTCCTATCTTTAGTTTATTGAACAAGTGGTATTTCAGCCTGTTATGTCCTGTGCGGAGTCTGAAGATTGCTACTTGTTCTCTTCGGTCGAGTTTGTAATATGCATCATCCTTCTGATGGCCTGGATGCTCTGATTCCCATTTGGTTCTATAGGTGCTTTTTATCAACCTCTTTGCCTCATTATAGGTTATGTCTATGTCAGGCTGTGGTAGTCGTCCGCCCTCTTTTGCCAGTCTGTCAGCCTCTTCGTTTCCAGGTATACTGCAATGTGATGGGATCCACTGTATTACAACTTTTTTGGATTTCTGGCATAGACCATGGAGTGCTGCTCTTAGGTCAGTTAGTTCTGTGCTGTTATTGCTCTTCAGTATTGAGACAGCTGACTTTGCATCTGTGAAGATAGCTATTTGCTTCTCTTTATTTTCCTCCATCAGGAGCATTTCTGCTGCAGTTTTCAGAGCCTCTACCTCCGCTTTGAAGTTACTTGAAAATTTTCCAGTTGCCATTGAATGTGTTTTTTTCACTCCATTTTTTAAATTTAGGAGAATTCCTCCTCCTCCATTCCTCTATTGAATTTTTGGCTGATCCATCTGTATATGCATGGGCCCAATTCCTGCTTGGGTAATGTTCTTTTATGTAGTTTAGGGTTATTTCTCTTCTTTCGGTTTCATGCTGAGTGTTCTTTTTCTCAATACCAGGAATGTTTTCTATCATCTCAGGCAGTTGCTGCTGCCTCCAAGCTGGGAACTTGTGTGCATTGTGTATGGGCTTGACTGTTGATATGTTAAGAATAGGATCTGCCCTAATCCTTCGTTTTGCAGTTTCTACAAAGTTGCTACGCTTCAGTCTTCCCTTTCCAAAACCATTAAATCTGTTGTACATAGGGTGGTCTGTCAATCTTCTAAATTTTTCTGCTTGTTGCTGGGCTCTGCTATCTCTTCTATCCTGCATTGGTTGTAAAAAAGTGATCTTTTCTAGTTCATTAATAGGCGTTGTCTTCAGGCTTCCAGTTATGATTCGCATTCCTTGGTTTTGGACTCTACTTATTTTGTTAAAGTTTGACTTAGCTGCTGTTGCCCAAGCTGCAATGCCATATTCCAGTACTGGCCTCACCCGTCCAGTATATAACTTCTTGAGAACTTTCTCATCTGCTCCCCACGTTGTACCAGCAAGCTTTTTCATGATTGCCATTCTCTGCCTTGCTCTTGTTCGATTTTTCTCAACCTGTGTCTTCCATGTCAGGCGACGATCAAAGGTGACTCCTAGATAGTTTGGATTTTCTTCATGGCGCAATATTTTTCCATTCAATACCAGCTTAGGTTGCTGAGGTTTATTTGAGAGGGAGAACACTGTGCATGTTGTTTTCTCCTCACTTATCTTCACTAGCCATGATTTTGACCAGTCCTCTAGCGCTAATAAGGCTTGCTGTATTCTGCTGTTAGCTGTACTAATATATTCTTCAGATGTCCATATGGCTAGGTCATCTGCAAAGGAGGATGTGTGTACTCTGGCTGGAAAATTTTCTGTGATGTCATTTATATATGCTAGGAATAATGTTGGTGAAAGAACTCCTCCTTGGGGGACACCTTGCTCCAGCAGCATCATTTTGCTTGTTTGTCCTTGTACTTTTGTCCTGGCAGTTCTGTTCTCAAGGTAGTGGCTGATCCATTTATACATTTTTCCACAAACATGCATGTTTTGCAGTTTTACTTTCAGTCCTTCCTTCCATACTTTATCAAATGCTTTTTCTAAATCTATCCAGACCGCTAGTGTGTGCTTTTTCTCTTGGAAGGCATCCTCTATTTCCTGAGCTATATAGGTTATTTGATCTTCAGTGGATCTGTACTTTCTGAATCCTGCTTGGTGTGGTGTTAAGAGTTTGTTTTCTTCCAGATGCCACGTTAGCCTGCCATTGATAATGCGTTCCATTAATTTTCCTACACAGCTAAGTAGACTGATAGGTCGATAGCCATTTGGTTCTTCCAGGTCTTTTCCTTTCTTTGGGACTGGTATTAGTATAGCTTCCTTCCATGCCTGTGGGACTATTCCTCTCTTCCAGCTGTTATTTAGGACTGCTAGTAGTTTCTTCTTTGCCTTGGTGCCTAGTCCTATTAGCATTTCATTTGTGATTCCATCCTTTCCTGGTGATTTCTTCTTTTTTAGGGTATTCATTGCCTGTTCCATTTCTTCCATTGTTAGATTTGCCATCATATATTCTGCTGCTGTCTCTGTATTTCTATGATGTATCTGTTTGTCTTTGATTGCTTTCTTCTGTTCAGTTGTAATATCAATGTGGTTTGCATTTGCATAGTGTTCCATTAGTGCATTTGCAGCCTTTTTTCCTGTAAGCAAGGCATTTCCTTGTTTAATTGTTATTTGTTTGTTTCTAGGTCCTTCATTGTTCATGGCTTTCACTAGTTTCCATAGTTTGTTTCCATCCCTGTCAAAATTCAGGTTTTCTGTTTTTTCCCTCCAACGATCTCTTGTTGTTTGATTTACTGTTCTTTTATATTTTGCTGAGATGGCTTTGAGAGAGGTATTCGCTTCAATTGTTTGTTCTCTCTCTGCTGTCTTCCTGGCATCTTCAACTTTGTCCTCCAAACTTTGTAGTTCTTCAGTCCAGTATGGTTTGTAATTTTTCCTCGCTCCTCTAGGAATGGACTCAGTGGCTGCCTGTATTATCGCTCTGTTTAGACTTTCCACCATTTGCTTTATGTTGCCATATCGTGTATTTATGTTTTCACAATATTTGTCTGTTAGTATGGCAAATCTGTCCCAATCTGCTCGTTTGTAATTCCAGCGGGGCAAGGGCTTTTGCTCCTGTGGAACATACTCCATATTCATTACAAGCTTGATTGGTCTGTGGTCACTACCTGCTAATTGGTCCAGCACATGGCGATCGATTTTGTGGAGGATGTCTCCTGTGCAGAAAGCTAAGTCTGGAGTAGAAGTGGTAAGCCATCTTCTGGAGTAGAAGCTCGGTGTGTCATCCGCTTTGTTGAGTAGATGGAGATTTGAGTCTATTTCCCAGTCCTCCAATTCATCTCCTCTTTTGTCAGTATCTGGGTATCCCCATCTTTCTGAACGGCTATTAAAGTCTCCGACAATAATGCAGTTTGTGTCGGTTATTTTCATGTTTGAGAGTGTAAGGTCCTTATCTGCTGGGCTATACAGATTGTAGATTCTTATTTTCACATCCTTTATCATTATATCAACACCTATAATTTCTGTTTGGTTGTCAGAGATCACAGATACTTCGCTGCAAGGTATTGTATTTCGTGTAAGTATTAGAACTCCTCCTTTGTGTCCTTCGCGGTCGAAACGTGTGGCCTGATATCCTCTGACTGAGAATTTGTGATTGGCGTTGAGGTGTGTCTCTTGAATGCATGCCACATCTATTCTATCTTTATGAAGACGCTGTGTTAGGGAGTCTTTCTTCTTGTAAACTCCTTCGGCATTCCACTGTAGTATGTTGAGTGTCCGGGGTATTTGGTCAATAGCTCTTAACCTACTCCTCTGTGCCTTGACTCCACAGCACAGGGGAAGGTGACCACCAGTAGTCATGGGTGGACCCCCTCGAGGCAGGGGGCCCGGCACTATCGCCGCCTGATGGGACTTCACGGGATTAGCACCATAACAATTAATTTTGATTTGTGACATCATGAATTAAGTTACGTTGCACTGCTTTGTCAAGCCTGTGGCTCAGTACATCCGATTTCGACAAGCATTTATTTGGGATGCTTTCCCTAGCCTTTGACTGTCCCCAGTCTACCTACAAGGCAGCAGGTTTTACGTTGCACTGCTTTGTCAAGCCTGTGGCTCAGTACATCCGATTTTGACAAGCATGTATTCGGGTGCTTTCCCTAGCCTTTGACTGTCCCTAGTCTACCTACAAGGCAGCAGGTTTTACGTTGCACTGCTTTGTCAAGCCTGTGGCTCAGTACATCCGATTTTGACAAGCATGTATTCGGGTGCTTTCCCTAGCCTTTGACTGTCCCCAGTCTACCTACAAGGCAGCAGGTTTGTTTGTCTCTTCGTCTGGTCCCTCTCCCTTGACCTGTCCGACATGGGTGGCCCTACCAGTAGCTGTGCTACCGTCGGCATAGCTCTTGGGGTCATTGGGACGCACAAGCCCCTCTACCTCGTCACGGTGGACACACAGCAGAGGGGTGACTCATTTAATGACCCATCGCTTCATCGTGTTGTGTCAGCTGGCTTCCAATAAGATGCCGTGGTGAAGCTTGATGTCGGCTTTCTCATCTCGTGCGATCTTCTGTATCAGTGCTGTGGTCTTTGGGTCTTTTGTTGATGGAGACCACTACTCCTTCAGGTGTCTTGCGCAGCTGGTTGATGCTGTGTCTTCCCAGCTCGTTTTCCAGCAGACTGATTATCTTGTCTGTTGGTAGCACCGACAGTATCGCTTCTCCCACGCTTGTCTGTTTGAGCAGTATTCTGCCGGTGAAGTCCTCAGTTGTTGCTGTTAATTCCTCCTGTGTGGAGGTCACTGGAAGATTGGGCTGCATCGTCTTGGAGCTGGTTGGAACTTCCCGGCTGCTGCTGGCTTGAGTTGTGATTTTTTCATCAACTGGGACGGCTTCAGCTGGTGTAGGAGCCGGACTGCTTTTCGTAGATACAGTGTCAGCAGTCAGTCATATCGGCCTTCCTCGCCTCTACCTTCTTCTTCCCGGCTGTATATAGCGCATGTCTCTGCGCGGCACTTTTAACGCGAGGCATCCTCTGCGTTACCCGATAAGGCGACTTGATCTCGATAGCGCGTCGAGTCGATCTGTGACAAATAGTACCAATAGTTCCTAACCTTAAATTGTATAGTTAGTGGCAGACACTCCATCGACGATGAAATGTATTTTTCGTGGCGGACATTTGAGTTGGCATTCTGGCAGTTACTTTGTGCATAGTATTCCTGTGCTGAGTGTTGGGTTGTCGAGACTCCTGTCTGATCCACATTTCACATGGGGTAGTGAGGGGAATTTTGTGTGGTTTCCACTGGCACAGGAACGGAGCATTATGGGGACGACCCGTTGCCGTGAAGTTGGAACCGCGACTAACTAACCAACCAACCAACCAACCAACCAACCAACCAACCAACCAGCCTGCCAGCCAACTCATCCACCAACCAACCAACTACGCCCATCGTTTAACCATCGCATTGTTCTGCCTCTGAATCTGCCGAATCGTTCTGCCTACATTCCTCTTTCTTCAGGGTGTATTTTTAATATCTGGGGTTTATGAAAATATTGCTGTTCCAAGTTTTGCATTCGCTCTCTGTGGAGTTCATGTAATATAAAAGGTAAATACAAAACATGGAACGGCAATATTTTCAAAAACCCCACAGTCATTAAAAATGCACCCTGTATCTGTCCTCTGTGTTCTCATCAATCTTTAAAAACAACACAAGTCACATCTCCGTAGTTTCCACAGACTTCCCCACTTGCCTGATAATTGTTTCATTTGCTTATAGTCGCCGGGTGATATATAGCTACCAAGTCCTGCAAGAAACAAATGAAACTCGGAAACTGATTAGAGAAATTAGACGTAGATAGTCACAATTTTTTGGTCACGTTATGAGAAGAAATAAATTGGAGAACTTGGTGACAACTGGCAAGATAGAGGGGAAGAGAACAAGGGGAAGGCAGAAATACCCTGATGTCTTTGTCACGTGGCATGGTCGAGACAGGAACACTGAGCTGATCCACGACTCTGGTGATAGAGTGAAATTGCGAGTCATGACAGCCCACGCTTCCCGGCATGGCACAAGATTGATTGATTGAGTGCTGTGATACGCCGCAAACAAAGCCAGGCCACAGCTTGTGTGTCAACGTTGGCAATCTGTTAGCTTTAATATACGTGTTATAGAGCATTTAAATCTTAATTCTATCAGCCTGTGGGTCTAGGGGTATGATTCTCGCTTTGGGTGCGAGAGGTCCCGGGTTCAAATCCCGGACGGGCCCAATTTTTTTTCCTCTGTCATCATTATGGAACATAACGCTTTTTGTGGTTGACCCAATTACGGGACGGTTAATCTGAGCCGGGGATGACCCCTAATATAACTTCTTTTTGAGGTTGAACGGGGTAGGGGTAATGGTAGAGTCGAGATAAAGCAAATTTAAGTGGCACGGGAGCTACAATGATCTATAAGGTGGTGCTCCCAGGTTGAGGCCCTTCCATTGCACTTTGGTGGGGTTGACGCCTGCGATGACCCCAAATGTGGGTGACTCGAGTGCGCAATGTTTTCGTGAGGAGGACTGCGTTCCCGCTATACCCTCAACATAAACTAAAATGATTTTGTTGAGATCTTTAAAATAATGTATCCATATGTGGTAATCCATCCATCATGTGCCATGCCGGTAAGCGTGGGCGGTCATGTTCTGCCATCTCACTCGATCACCAGAGTCGTGGATCAGCTCCGTGTTTCTGTCTCGACCATGCCACAAGGCCAAGCCATCCAGGTACTTGCTTCTAGGTCTTCCCCTTGGTCTGTTCCCCTCGATCTTACCAGTTGTCACCAAATTCTCCAATCCATTTCTTCTCATAACATGCCCAAAAAATTTTGACTGTCTACGTCTAATTTCTCTAATCAATTTACGATCTTCATTTGTTTCTTGAAGGACTTGTTTATTGGTCTTTCTGGCTGTCCATGGTATTCTTTGCATTTTTCTCAGAAACCACATCTCTACAGCCATCAGATGATTTTCAGCCTGACTGCTCATTGTCCACGCTTCACATCCATATAAAAGTACAGGTTCAATGTAGTATCTCAACACTCTTTTTCTCGTTTCAATTGACATCTTTTTATTGGTCAATATGTTTTTCATCTTGCTAAAGGCTACTTTATCCATGGCGATTCTTGTTCTAATCTCTTCAAGGCATCTCCCATCAGATGTTATTACTGTTCCGAGATAATTGTACCTGCTCACTTGTTGAAGAATATTCCCATTTACTTGTATATTACATTGTGGTATTTCGTCCTTCCTAGTGACCACCATAATCTGTGTCTTTTTACAATTTAATTCTAACCCTAGTTGTTCACTGTGTGTAACAATCGCATCTACTAAATTTTGCAGGTCCTGTTCATTGTCTGCAATCAAGACTGTATCATCTGCATATCTAATGTTATTGATGCATCGTCCTCCAATGTTGATTCCTTCCATATCTTCAATATTTCTGAAAATACTTTCACTGAACAGGGAAAACAGATCTGGAGACATTACACATCCCTGTCTCACACCCCTTTTAATAGACTGATATTGGCTTACTTCATTATCAACTCTTATGGCAGCTTGTTGTTTCCAATATATGTTTTTTACGAGTCTAAGATCTTTTCCATCAATTTGTAGATCTTCAAGCATCCTTATCATGTTGACATGTCTCACTTTATCAAAAGCCTTTGTGTAGTCAATAAAGCAAAGGTGTAGATCTTTGGTTACTTCTATAGAACGTTCGATATATGTAAATATATTGTGTCAAATGAGTGTTCGATAATGTCGCACTACAATAATCGTTTTTATTCTGCTATTTACATATTCACCTTCACGTTGGGGACTCTTCCCCCCCCCCCCCCGGGGGAATTTTAGGGTTTCCAAAAGGGGGGGGGGGGGATTAAGATCACATATTGGCAGACTCAAAATGGCTTCGGGCACAATATCCTGGTTTTCTATTGAGCGATTTGTTTGTTGAAGCACACTTTTGTGGCATTCTAGTGTCGTGTATTAAGTAACAATTCTTTGACGTTTTAACTGTTTGTTTATTGTAATGTGATTAATTTGGTGTGTTAATAAAATATTGTTTTTAAACATCTGGTGTGCTGATGCCGAGATAGCGTGTTCAACCTTTACACCGGTCAGTTGGACTAAAATCTTCACTTCACATTCTTTACTTAGCACGTAAATTGTAAGTACCTCTAACGTCGGAGTGGATTCGCTGAAGGTGAAGGACAATGGTGAATAGGGACAGCTAATACAGACCCAAAAATTAGTCCAATGCACTGTAATAGCACATGTGTAGATAATGCCTGAGTTTGAAGAAAGCCGGGGTTCGAAGGGGGGAAGTTAACTTCCTCACTTTACAGTAATCCTATGATCTTTATTGGACTTGCAAATTCGATAGAGAATGGGGGTTTCTTCTTCTTCTTCTTCGTTCATCCGGAGTTGTTTTTTTTCGGATATGATTGCGTTGTGCCTGTTTACAGCAGAGCTGCATTCTTGCGCCGTTAGGCCGACACATCCGACTTCTGCGGGCATTTGTTGACCGGGTTAACCTTCCCGGGAATGGGGGTTTAAAATTTTAAAAAAATCTAGGGCCCGTCCGGGATTTGAACCCGGGACCTCTCGCACCCTAAGCGAAAATCATACCCCTAGACCAACGGGCCATGACTATAATTTTTGCGCTGGAATTTATCAAGTCACTTTGACAGAATCGGGATGTTGTCTATAATACTTTTACGTTTACTATCTGAACGTAATCTCCCCAACCTGTATTGATCGTCCCAAAGCGAAAATCACGTGTGATTGTGTTGAGATGGGAAATGTTACATCCTCGTATAATTTAGGCGACGTCGCAATGAACTGGAGTGCCGACATAATAACACTCGGACATTCTCATACTTCCTCTGTCCTCATCTTCAACAGCCGGCGAAGAATCCCTTCCTAACCTTAAATTGATTGATTGATTGAGTGATTGATTTAGGAACCGACATCACAGCATTCGGGGCTTTCCCGTAAGTGTTCCGGTCCCATCCTCAGAAGCCAGCGAAGAGTTCCAACCCCAAAAGTACCAATAGTTCCTAACCTTTAAATTGTATAATTAGTGGCAGACACTACATCGACGATGAAATAAATTGAAATGTATTTTTCGTTCGACTTTTGAATTGGCATTCTGGCAGTTACTTTGTGCTTAATATGCCTGTTGTTGAGTGTTGGGTTGTCGAGAGTTCTGTCCGATCCACTTTTCACATGGGGCAGTGAGGGAATTTTGTGTGATATCGACTGGCACAGGAACGAGGCATTATGGGGACGACCCGTTGCCTTGAAGTTGGAACCGCGACTAACTAACTAACCAACCAACCACCCATCCAGCCAGCCCGCCAGCCAACCCATCCAACAACCAACCAACTACGTCCATCGTTTAACCATCGCATCGTTCTGCCTCTGAATCTGCCGAATTGTTCTGCCTACATTCCTCTTTCTACAGGGTGTATTTTTAATATCTGGGGTTTATGAAAATATTTGCTATTCCAAGTTTTGCATTCGCTCTCTGTGGAGTTCGTGTAACATAAAAGGTAAATACAAAACGGCAATGTTTTCAAAAACCCCACAGTCATTAAAAATACACCCTGTATCTGTCCTCTGTATTCTCATCATTCTTTAAAATCAACACAAGTCACATCTCCGAAGTATCCACAGACTTCCTCACTTGCCTGCTAATTGTTTGATTTGCTTTATAGTCGCCGGGTGATATACAGCTAACAAGTCCTGCAAGAAACAAATGAAACTCGGAAACTGATTAGACAAATCAGACGTAGACAGTCACAATTATTTGGTCACGTTATGAGAAGAAATAAATTGGAGAACTTGATGACAACTGGCAAGATAGAGGAGAAGAGAACAAGGGGAAGGCAGGGAAGTACCTGGATGACTTGGCCTTGTGGTTTGGTCGAGACAAAAACACGGAGCTGATCCACTACCCTGGTTATCGAGTGGTTACCGCCCACGCTTATCGGCATGGCACATGACGACAGCTGGAAAGATCGAGCGGAAGAGAGGCAGAGGCAGACCAAGAGAAATGATGCTAGATGGATTGAGGCGATGACATGGAGGAATACCATCAGCAGAGTTGATCCAGAACACCAAAGACCGAGATCTGTGGAGAGACATGAACGCCTAAGCCGGCAGGGCACTTGATGATGATAATATGAGAGAGAGAGAGAGAGAGAGAGAGAGAGAGAGAGAGAGAGAGAGAGAGAGAGCGAGAGAGAGAGAGAGAGAGAGAGAGACAGCCATCCAGCCAGCCCGACCGACCCACCCACCCACCGACGCCCAAGACCAACCCACCCACCGACGCCCAAGACCAACAGAGCTTGTCGCGACCAACGTTGACAATGTGCTTTACATACCTGTTTGAAAGCATTCGAATCTTGCATTCTTCATTTGTGTACAACGGCTCGATGGTCTAGGGGTATGATTCTCGCTTTGGGTGCGAGAGGTCCCGGGTTCAAATCCCGGACGAACCCCAAATTTTTTTTTAAACACATTTTCTATTTTCACAGTTTAGTTTTGAAGTTTTGCAGATACTACCGTTGGTATTGATAGCAATGGCAAACTACTGAACTTAAACTTGCCCAGGAATGACAATCAACAGATGCTGGAGTTTACTGCGTCCTATTAAGGCTATGCAGCTAACTCACCGTTGATATCTGACGTAGTATGCCTTCATATAATTGGCCACAGCATAATGAGATGAAAGAAGCCAAAAATGCCTTTCCTAGCACTTTAATTATACCTACCAGTAAACCCGTGTCATTTTAACATCTGGTATTTAAGAATTTAGAGGTTTGCTTGGCCGAGAGGTATGTCAATTTTGATATTTAGCTTGAGCCTTAACATTTCATTCTTTATCGCCGTCTTCGTTCGACACCCTCCCTTTCATTGTTCGCCCCTGCTTTCCCTTTCACGTTTCGTCCCTATCTTTCTTTGCATTATTTATCTGTGCCATCTTTTTTTTTTTTTTAAATTTCTTACCTCATCCTTACCCCCGTTGATTGTTTGTCCCTGTTTTCCCTTTCATTTTTTGCCTCTTCCTTCTCTTGCGTTCTTCGTCCGCGGCTTCACTTTGGTTGTTCAAACTTGCCTTCCATTTCATTGTTCAATGATCGCCACTATCTTCCTTCCATTTCATTGTTCAATGATCGCCACTACCTTCCATTTCCTTGTTCGTCCTTGCTGTCTGTTTCACTTCCCATCAATATTTTCGTTTTCAGTGTTCAGCCCTGTCTTCCCTTAAAAGTCTTCCCTGTGTCCTCATTCCCATTTCCTGCATCCCACTTTACTTTGTCCTCTTTTCTCTTGCCCGGTTCCTATGATCATTGCTCCTCCTACACTAGTCACCATCCTGCGAGCCCAGCGCGAGGGTTACCATATACTGAGTTTTAACATGAAAATATAAAAACAAAGAAGCCATTTTCAACCCACGAGGCGCATTGGGTATAATATACCGTATATGGTGCGAACTTCCATATTTATTATAGGTCGATCAGCACTTATTGGGTGATGAAGTTAGTCACACCGGCCGAATGTATAGGGTGTAGTTTTAATGACTGTGCAATGTTTGAAAATATTGCCAATTCCAATTCCAATTTTCCAACAAAAAAATTCCAAATTCGGTCTCGTCCAACCTGCTTCCTCAGCGGTGGTTATTGTTGAGAGCCGTGGTTGTGTGGATTGTTAGTCCTAATTCCTACTGGTTTTATAGGTTCCGCTCTGTTCGTCGGATAGATTTGTTTTGTGCTATCTATTTGTTTTCTTTGTCTTGTGTTGGTCCTGATAAAGATCGGTCCTTGGTCGGGTCTACTGGGGCCCCCGTTCTTTCGTTTGCTGGCTTCTTTTCTCAATTAGCACTGTTACGTGTTTGTCGTTTCTTGTGTTATTCTCATCGGGGCTGGTCCCGGTCATGTCCAGTCCTCATAAGGACTCGATGTAGGCAAAGGCAAAGCATTCAAATGCAAGTCTCAAGTTGTTCCCTCGGTCAGCAGCCCGAACTTCTTTACGTTTGTTTTTTTGGCTTTCTTTTCATCATCACGTGTGGGTTTGGTGTAGCAACAAGATGACCCGGTCTCCCTGTCAGCCTAGTGCAGGTGCCCTACCGGAGGAGCCAACCCACCTTCCTGCCATTCACCCCACCATACTCAGCCGTCCCCCTCAGGATAACCGGTTTTAAAAAAAAATTTTTTTTTTTTTATTAATTTTTTTTTTTTTAAATAATAAATTAAAAATGACATACAGACATACATACGTACATATATACACAAATATGTAGAAAGGTTATATGGTGGTCTTCCCTGTTCTGCATATGAACTGTCTGACATGTCGCTGTATTTCTGGGTTGCTGTTTGTGTGCAGGCACTCCATCATTGTCATTGGGGTCCCAGTTTTGATGAAGTAGTCTCTTAAGTCTTAGATCCCTTCGCTCTCTATTGTACTTGTCGCATGCTAGTAAGTAGTGTTCAATGGTGTTATTTTCTCGGCAAGCTTTGCAGAATGGGTTTTCTCTTGTGTCTTTCCAATTACCTAGTCTGATTCTCCACAGCTGTCTGTTTGTCGGTGCTTTCATGTTGGTCTTGACTTGTGGCTTGTATCTGGGTTCACCCAGTACTTGGTATGCATGACGACCTTTAGCGCTGTCTCGCCACTGTTTCCTCCATTCCTGGAGAATGTACTTTTTGACGATATTCTTCCCTTCTACTTTACCTAGGTCTGTGCAGATTTGATTAGTGCTGGTTAGTCCTCGTTTCGCCGCTCTGTCTGCCTGTTCATTTCCCGGGATACCCCTGTGAGCTGGTATCCATCCGATGGTGACTTGGCATCCCATGTACCTGAGGTTTGTAGCTGTCGCTAATATCTCCTCTTTTATAATACCGCAGGTCTGTTGCCTCTATTGAAGTTCCCGAGCGTTTGTACTGATGACAGGGAGTCTGTTAGTATGCACAGTCTCAGTGGTGGTTTTTCGCCTGCGATCTCTAGGCCTTTCATTATGGCTACCAGTTCGGCCGTGCATACTGCTGTCTGGTCTGTTAGTTTGAACTGTCTCTTCATCTTCCAGTCTGGGACCACTACTCCTGCCCCTACTTCTCCCTGTTCGTTCTTGGACCCGTCTGTGTATATTATGAGGTTGTCCTTACTGATTTCTTGTATGTACACCTCGGCCGCGTCTCTTGAATCTGTGTCCTCCTTGTCCTTGGTGATGGTCTTTGCCAGATTACAGTCGGTGAATGGGTCTGTTAGTTCCCATGGTGGGACTGTTGGTTTGAACCGTTTTGTCTGTTTCAGGGTTTCTGCTCGCTCCATTTCTTCCTTCATCTTCTCTGCTGCTTCCTATCCTGCCGGTCTTTACATTTTTACTATGGGGATGCCCCCCCCCCCCTTTTGCTGTGATTGTCACTGAACGTTTGGTATCCAGGGTGGTCTTTGTCTTGTGCTACCTTTTTTTTTTTTTTTTTTAAGCATATCCTTTTACAGGACTTAGCTGTCAACACCAGCATCTTTCAGCTGTATGTTGATCTCTTGGCAAGATTACGCTCAGTAGTTTTGTGCTACCTTTAGCCAGTAGTTATACGTCAGCTGTTTACGTCTCAGACTCAGTGGTAGTACACCCAGTGCTACCTCCATTGCTTCTTTGGGTGTCCCTCTCCCAGCTCCCAGGACGGTGTTAAGCGCTTGGGTCTGTGTGATGTCTAGCCTCCTCTTGTTGGCTTCTGATGCTGAGTCGTACACAATGCTGCCATATTATAGCTTGCCCCTGATAAATGCTTTATAGAACATCAGCATTGTTTGGGTGTGGGCACCCCAACCGTTACCTTTTATCACCCGCAGTAAGTTGCTTGCTTTATTGCATTTTTCTAATGTCTGGCATATATGTTTTGACCAGTTCATCTGTTCCTCCAGGGTCATTCCTAGGAAGACTGTGCTGCTTGTTCTATTAATGGTTGCCGTATTAAAATATTGCCTGTCTAAGTTTTGTATTTACCTATTATGTTGCATGAACTTTACAGAGGGTAATTACAAAACTTGGAACCGCAGTATTTTCAATCACAGTCATTAAAAATACACCCCCATACTATTTAGAATATTTCTTGGTACATACTTTACGTGGGTCGACATGGTGCTTTCCACTACCTTACTACTGCAGGCCTTATGTAAGGGAAGAACAAAGGAAAAAGAAAATAGGGCCCGTCCGGGATTTGAACCCGGGACCTCTCGCACCCTAAGCGAAAATCATACCCCTAGACCAACGGGCCATAGTCAAGAGGTTTCTTGTACAGTTTATAAAGTCACTGTGACAGAGGAATGCCTTTTATAGTGCTTGTATCACGTGAACGTAATCTATTCAACCATGTTGTGGCCACGCAGGGATGTCCGTCACATGTGTGCGATCAATGATCTCCCCATGGGGCGAAAGTCACACATGATTGCGTTCTAGTCAAGCTTACCGGGGCAGATAGTCTATCCTCTAACCACCACACAGTAAGCCGCAGTTATATTTGGCCACTTACGGCATATCATTAGGCGATCAATGTTGGAAATATGCTGGAGGCGGTATGTGCATGTATAAGATTATTTGAATCTCATATTTAGTGTATGTTCACAACGGCTCGTTGGTCTAGGGGTATGATTCTCGCTTTGGGTGCGAGAGGTCCCGGGTTCAAATCCCGGACGAGCCCAATATGTTTTTTGTATTCATTCCTTCTTCCGCCATTCTTTCTCCTCTAGTATCTACTCTCTTCTTCTCCTTCTATGAGCGCCGTGTCATCGGTTCGAAATCAGCTGCAAACGATTTGGAAGCTGAAGACCTTTCAATGGTATGGTTGTCGGACTTTCAGAAATCAATGGCAAACTACTGAACGTAAAATTATTTAGTAAATTAGAAACAGCCAGAAACGCTAGTTGACTGTTCATGCTACTAACTTTTATTTTCTCTTCTACTTTAATACTTCTACTTTAATACTTTCATTCATTCATTCATTCATTCATTCATTCATTCATTCATTCATTCGTTCGTTTATTCATTCAGTAGCATGTCCCTTGCAGAACCTCGCTCCCATAACAACCGTCTGGAAAATGACGTCTCGATCATAAGCAAGATGTCCCGCGTCCGATACACCCATCCGGTGATCATCCACCACATCCTGCAGCCATGTTCTCTTTGGCCTTCCTCTTCCTCTCTTCCCAGGCATGTGCCCCTCCATTAGTGTTCTCTCCAAACTTTCGTGACGTTTCAAGTGACCAAAATATTTCAATTTTCTTTGTTTTATCGTCTTTAATAGCCAACTTTCTTCATTATTCAGCTTTTGAAGTACGAATGCATTTATTCTTTTCTTTATCCAAGATATTCTTAGAACTCGTCTATAACATTTATATTCGAAGCATTTATGCACTGTTCAGCTTGTTTAGTAAGTGTCAAATTCTCACAGGCGTATGTTGCAATAGGAAAGGTGCATGCTCTTAAAAATTTAATTTTTGTAGTCCTGTCTGTCCCATTCCATAATTTATTCAGTTGTTTTAATCTTTGAAGAGCAATAGACATTCGTCTTTTAACTTCTTTCATTGTGTCACCATTTTTGCTAATCATTGACCCAAGATATTCGAAATGTTCCACCACCTCCAATTTGTCCTCATTAACATAGTAGTTTTATCACTTTACCACTTTAGTTATATAATACCGCAGGTCCTACCGTTTGGGATATGAAGTGTTATCCCTTCACATAATCTGGGTCACAGTTTGATTAGATGGAGTAGCCAGTACTTTGCCTCGCATTTTACTTAAACCTTTCTGTAAAGGCGTTTTATTTTAACATCAGATGTTTGCGAACGTAGATGTCAGCATGGCCGAGAGGTATGCTTCACTTGGGCCTTTCATTTAATTCTTCATCGCAGTCTTTGCTTTCATTGTTCGTCTTTTTTTTTTTTTTTTGCACTATCATTTTTCGTCCTTTCTTTCCCTTTCACTGTTTGTCCCTATCTTCCTTTGCATTATTTATCCGCGTCTTCCCCTTTACGTGTCCGACTTCGTTCCTGCTTTCCATTTCGTTATTTTAATGTTTTACCTTTCACTTTTCCCCCCTTCCTTCTCTTGCGTTATTCGCCCGTGCTTTCCCTTTCATAGTTCAAACTTGTCTTGCATTTCATTGTTTTTTCCCCGCCTTTCCATTTCATTGTTCATTCCTGCTTTTCCTTTTAATGTTCGTCCCATCTTCCCTTTCATTGATGGTTACTCATTCCCCTTTACTTTAAATACTTCTTCTTCTTTCTCTCGCTTGAAATATGTCTATAGCTGCAATGTTCTCTCTTGTATGATTTCATGTCTTTTTAGTTCACTCAGTGGTCCATAGAGTTTATCTTCCACTGTTGTTTCTCTATACGATCCCCTTTCAATGATCATTTCCATCTTCCTTTTCATTCTTCATGTCTGCTTTCCCTTCCAACGATCGTCGCTATATTCTCTTACAATGATCGTCACTATATTCCCTTGCATTGATCGTCTCAATCCCCCTCTGCTGTGTGTCCACCGTGACGAGGTAGAGGGGCTTGTGCGTCCCAATGACCCCAAGAGCTATGCCGACGGTAGCACAGCTACTGGTAGGGCCACCCATGTCGGACAGGTCAAGGGAGAGGGACCAGACGAAGAGACACACGAACCTGCTGCCTTGTAGGTAGACTGGAGACAGTCAAAGGCTAGGGAAAGCACCCGAATCGAATACATGCTTGTCAAAATCGGATGTACTGAGCCACAAGCTTGACAAAGCAGTGCAACGTAAAACCTGCTGCCTTGTAGGTAGACTGGGGACAGTCAAAGGCTAGGGAAAGCACCCGAATACATGCTTGTCAAAATCGGATGTACTGAGCCACAGGCTTGACAAAGCAGTGCAACGTAAAACCTGCTGCCTTGTAGGTAGACTGGGGACAGTCAAAGGCTAGGGAAAGCATCCCAAATAAATGCTTGTCGAAATCGGATGTACTGAGCCACAGGCTTGACAAAGCAGTGCAACGTAACTTAATTCATGATGTCACAAATCAAAATTAATCGTTATGGTGCTAATCCCGTGAAGTCCCATCAGGCGGCGATAGTGCCGGGCCCCCTGCCTCGAGGGGGTCCACCCATGACTACTGGTGGTCACCTTCCCCTGTGCTGTGGAGTCAAGGCACAGAGGAGTAGGTTAAGAGCTATTGACCAAATACCCCGGACACTCAACATACTACAGTGGAATGCCGAAGGAGTTTACAAGAAGAAAGACTCCCTAACACAGCGTCTTCATAAAGATAGAATAGATGTGGCATGCATTCAAGAGACACACCTCAACGCCAATCACAAATTCTCAGTCAGAGGATATCAGGCCACACGTTTCGACCGCGAAGGACACAAAGGAGGAGTTCTAATACTTACACGAAATACAATACCTTGCAGCGAAGTATCTGTGATCTCTGACAACCAAACAGAAATTATAGTTGTTAATATAATGATAAAGGACGTGAAAATAAGAATCTACAATCTGTATAGCCCAGCAGATAAGGACCTTACACTCTCAAACATGAAAATAACCGACACAAACTGCATTATTGTCGGAGACTTTAATAGCCGTTCAGAAAGATGGGGATACCCAGATACTGACAAAAGAGGAGAGGAATTGGAGGACTGGGAAATAGACTCAAATCTCCATCTACTCAACAAAGCGGATGACACACCGAGCTTCTACTTCAGAAGATGGCTTACCACTTCTACTCCAGACTTAGCTTTCTGCACAGGAGACATCCTCCACAAAATCGATCGCCATGTGCTGGACCAATTAGCAGGTAGTGACCACAGACCAATCAAGCTTGTAATGAATATGGAGTATGTTCCACAGGAGCAAAAGCCCTTGCCCCGCTGGAATTACAAACGAGCAGATTGGGACAGATTTGCCATACTAACAGACAAATATTGTGAAAACATAAATACACGATATGGCAACATAAAGCAAATGGTGGAAAGTCTAAACAGAGCGATAATACAGGCAGCCACTGAGTCCATTCCTAGAGGAGCGAGGAAAAATTACAAACCATACTGGACTGAAGAACTACAAAGTTTGGAGGACAAAGTTGAAGATGCCAGGAAGACAGCAGAGAGAGAACAAATAATTGAAGCGAATACCTCTCTCAAAGCCATCTCAGCAAAATATAAAAGAACAGTAAATCAAACAACAAGAGATCGTTGGAGGGAAAAAACAGAAAACCTGAATTTTGACAGGGATGGAAACAAACTATGGAAACTAGTGAAAGCCATGAACAATGAAGGACCTAGAAACAAACAAATAACAATTAAACAAGGAAATGCCTTGCTTACAGGAAAAAAGGCTGCAAACGCACTAATGGAACACTACGCAAATGCAAACCACATTGATATTACAATTGAACAGAAGAAAGCAATCAAAGACAAACAGATACATCATAGAAATACAGAGACAGCAGCAGAATATATGATGGCAAATCTAACAATGGAAGAAATGGAACAGGCAATGAATACCCTAAAAAAAAAAGAAATCACCAGGAAAGGATGGAATCACAAATGAAATGCTAATAGGACTAGGCACCAAGGCAAAGAAGAAACTACTAGCAGTCCTAAATAACAGCTGGAAGAGAGGAATAGTCCCACAGGCATGGAAGGAAGCTATACTAATACCAGTCCCAAAGAAAGGAAAAGACCTGGAAGAACCAAATGGCTATCGACCTATCAGTCTACTTAGCTGTGTAGGAAAATTAATGGAACGCATTATCAATGGCAGGCTAACATGGCATCTGGAAGAAAACAAACTCTTAACACCACACCAAGCAGGATTCAGAAAGTACAGATCCACTGAAGATCAAATAACCTATATAGCTCAGGAAATAGAGGATGCCTTCCAAGAGAAAAAGCACACACTAGCAGTCTGGATAGATTTAGAAAAAGCATTTGATAAAGTATGGAAGGAAGGACTGAAAGTAAAACTGCAAAACATGCATGTTTGTGGAAAAATGTATAAATGGATCAGCCACTACCTTGAGAACAGAACTGCCAGGACAAAAGTACAAGGACAAACAAGCAAAATGATGCTGCTGGAGCAAGGTGTCCCCCAAGGAGGAGTTCTTTCACCAACATTATTCCTAGCATATATAAATGACATCACAGAAAATTTTCCAGCCAGAGTACACACATCCTCCTTTGCAGATGACCTAGCCATTTGGACATCTGAAGAATATATTAGTACAGCTAACAGCAGAATACAGCAAGCCTTATTAGCGCTAGAGGACTGGTCAAAATCATGGCTAGTGAAGATAAGTGAGGAGAAAACATCATGCACAGTGTTCTCCCTCTCAAATAAACCTCAGCAACCTAAGCTGGTATTTGTAGTGAAATACTGAAGAGTTAACGATTCCCAGATGGATGACTGTATATACCCGACTACCCAGGTAGGAGAAGGGTTAACAAAGGAGTGACCAGGCGCATGTGTTTCTAGGTCAAGACCCAGAATGAGGCCAACAGTACAGGTAAAATGTCGCGTGGAAAAATTGGTTTGCAACAAAGGCCGACAGCATTATTGGATAGCATATGGCGGTCTGAATGTATGAAGAATGGAAACGGTTCAGAGCTGGAATTTTCCACTAAACAATGATAATGCAGTCTGGATGTGAGGTGTCCAGCAATGTCAAGGACTATGCGGCAGAAATGACCGATATAAAGAGGGTCAATTCTTTGTGTAAAGGGAGTGTGTGTTCCAAACTGACCTGAAGGAGATATGTTCTTGAGTGGGAATAGAAATACACGTCCCTAATGATGGAAAGAGGGGATAATAGTGTGTTATTCGCTAAGTGTTATTTCGATTCCAGGAACATAGATGCCTAAATAAGGTTTCCATACCAGTGCGGGACTTATCAACTAGGAGATGACACAGATGGCTGTGGTCAGGTTCACCCAGTGTTGATAACCCACGAGAAAGCACTTTAAAGTAATAACGCACGACACTTGTGCATAAGAAAGGAAGGAAAAGAAGTGGCATCTTAATAAGTCAGGAGGACAGAGAACGGAAAATAGAGATCATACAAACTAAAGAAAAAAGACTCACATTACTCAGTATCGAAGAGTTGCAAGGGGCATACAAAGTGCCTATATCAATTAAGAACTATCCAGTGTAGAACTTTTACAGGACAAAAATAGAGAACAATAGAAACTCGATGTGTTTTCCAGGATGTAATTAAGAACGCTATAAGATAATAAAGAACATTCTGTACGCTGACAGCATATGGTGATCGGGTTAAATACATTCATACAGTGGTGAACATTTTTTCATTACAAACAACGGATATATCTACCGACTCAAGCAGACGGAGCTGTCAGGGTGAGACCGTTCTGTATCTATGTCATGTCCTGTACTCTAGCTGAGAGAAGAGACGAGAGAAACCACGGAGACTATCTATCAACATCTTATCTGGCAGCCACACTAGAAGAACATACAAACTACATAGACAATATCCATACATACACCAGACATAGTTTTTATTAATAAATCTTTTATCTTATCGTTGAAAGGAACTGTTGTCGGAGTATGTGCTGAGGGAATAATAGAGAGAGAGAAAGAAATAGATATATGGAAGGGAAGACAGAAGAGAGGAGTGTAGACCAAAGTCAGTCAATAATCCCAACAGATAATAAGTTTAAAGATGTGCTTGTTGAGTCCAGTCTTCTCTCGGGAATTTTAACAGGACAGTATTGAATGGAAAAATATTGCGCCATGAAGAAAATCCAAACTATCTAGGAGTCACCTTTGATCGTCGCCTGACATGGAAGACACAGGTTCAGAAAAATCGAACAAGAGCAAGGCAGAGAATGGCAATCATGAAAAAGCTTGCTGGTACAACGTGGGGAGCAGATGAGAAAGTTCTCAAGAAGTTATATACTGGACGGGTGAGGCCAGTACTGGAATATGGCATTGCAGCTTGGGCAACAGCCGCTAAGTCAAACTTTAACAAAATAAGTAGAGTCCAAAACCAAGGAATGCGAATCATAACTGGAAGCCTGAAGACAACGCCTATTAATGAACTAGAAAAGATCACTTGTTTACAACCAATGCAGGATAGAAGAGATAGCAGAGCCCAGCAACAAGCAGAACAATTTAGAAGATTGACAGACCACCCTATGTACAACAGATTTAATGGTTTTGGAAAGGGAAGACTGAAGAGTAGCAACTTTGTAGAAACTGCAAAACGAAGGATTAGGGCAGATCCTATTCTTAACATATCAACAGTCAAGCCCATACACAATGCACACAAGTTCCCAGCTTGGAGACAGCAGCAACTGCCTGAGATGATAGAAAACATTCCTAGTATTGAGAAAAAGAACACTCAGCATGAAACCGAAAGAAGAGAAATAACCCTAAACTACATAAAAGAACATTACCCAAGCAGGAATTGGACCCATGCATATACAGATGGATCAGCCAAAAATTCAATAGAGAATGGAGGAGGAGGAATTCTCCTAAATTTAAAAAATGGAGTGAAAAAAACACATTCAATGGCAACTGGAAAATTTTCAAGTAACTTCAAAGCGGAGGTAGAGGCTCTGAAAACTGCAGTAGAAATGCTCCTGATGGAGGAAAATAAAGAGAAGCAAATAGCTATCTTCACCAATGCAAAGTCAGCTGTCTCAATACTGAAGAGCAATAACAGCACAGAACTAACTGACCTAAGAGCAGCACTCCATGGTCTATGCCAGAAATCCAAAAAAGTTGTAATACAGTGGATCCCATCACATTGCAGTATACCTGAAAATGAAGAGGCTGACAGACTGGCAAAAGAGGGCGGACGACTACCACAGCCTGACATAGACATAACCTATAATGAGGCAAAGAGGTTGATAAAAATCACTTATAGAACCAAATGGGAATCAGAGCATCCAGGCCATCAGAAGGATGATGCATATTACAAACTCGACCGAAGAGAACAAGTAGAAATCTTCAGACTCCGCACAGGACATAACAGGCTGAAATACCACTTGTTCAATAAACTAAAGATAGGAGATACCGATGAATGTAATTGTAGAACTGGAAAAATGACAGCAAAACATGTGCTGCAGGATTGCCCAACGTATGCAGAACAGAGAAAGATATTTTGGCCCACACCTGCTTCATTTGAGAACAAGCTCTATGGAGATATCAACAAGCTAAAGTTGACCGCAGATTACTTTAACTATATACAGGTTGACATTTAAAGGTGCATGAAGACCCAGAGGCATGAAATGGAATATTGCTTGGATAGCAAATCCATTATGTGGAAAGTCCAAATCGAGAGCTCGCTGTGTGGGCTTCAAAAAAGGTGGAAAAGTGTCCTAGTGGCACGAAATGGAATATTGCTTGGATAGCAAATCCATTACGTGGAAAGTCCGAATCAAAAGCCCATTGTGTGGGCTTCATAAAAGGTGGAAAAGTGTCCTAGTGGCGTGAAATGGAATATTGCTTGGATAGCAAATCCATTACGTGGAAAGTCCGAATCAAAAGCCCATTGTGTGGGCTTCATAAAAGGTGGAAAAGTGTCCTAGTGGCGTGAAATGGAATATTGCTTGGATAGCAAATCCATTACGTGGAAAGTCTGAATCAAAAGCCCACTATGTGGGCTTCATAACAGGTGGAAAAGTGTCCTAGTGGCACGAAATGGAATATTGCTTGCCTAGCAAATCCTTTACATGGAAAGTCCGAATCGAAAGCTCACTGTGTGGATGTCATCTGCAGACTGCATACTTCTGGTTTCCGGAAGAACAGCCTATGGTGAACGGAAGGCCCAATATACGGAAGTGAGGCTAAGCAGCCATGTGCAGGACGTGACGATTCCTTGGGTGAGCCCAGTACCAGAGCGCTATGTATCGGCTCTGCAAGTATGGAAACCTCCTTGGATGGCGGGGAATGCCCATGGTCTGCCCCTGCCTTCCCCTGAGGGCTGACCAGGATCTTTGGCTGTTCTATATGGACCAGCTGGGATGGGGGATAACACCACAACAGTGAGAGTCAAACGTCCTAAGAAACCCCCGGGAAGGTTAACCCGGTCAACAAATGCCCGCAGAAGTCGGATGTGTCGGCCTAACGGCGCAAGAACGCAGCTCTGCTGTAAACAGGCACAACGCAATCACATCCGGAAAAAAAAACTCCGGATGAACGAAGAAGAAGAAGAAGTAGAAGATCGTCTCACTCTTCCCTTTACAGTTCGTTCCTTTCTTCGCCGATTTCGTTCGTTTACGCTTTCCCTTTTAATTATCACCCCTCATCTTTCTTTTCATTGTTCGTTCCATCTTTCCCTTTCAGAGATAGTTCTTGCCAGTCTTGTCTCATGGTGTGGCACGGTGTCAGTACACGATGAAAAGCATGCCGTTGGAGATCGCAAGAGGCATGATCGCCTACGCCAGTTGGCCTGTTAGGTGATGATGTCTTCGAGTGCGAATGATGATGTCGCGCGCGAACGAATGACCACATACGAGGGTTTGTCAATAAGTAAGTCACAAAAACTAAATACGATAACAAGTTGAAACAAGTTTGTTCTTATACATCCATTGTCCCTTTATTTCTCAACATAATTTCCACCAACATTGATGCACTTATCCCATCGTTTTATCAGTCCTCCCAAACCGGCTGCATGGAACTGCGTGCTCTATTTTATAAACCACGTTTTCACTTCACATTCAACTTCGGCGTCATTCGCGAAATGTCTCCCGCCAAGGTGGGTTTTCAGTGGACCAAAAAGGTGGAAATCGCTAGGGGCTAAGTCGGGGCTGTAAGGTAGATGTTCCAAAACGTCCCACCTTAGTTGGTTAATTTTCTCCTGAGTTAATCGAGCCGTATGTGGTCTGGCATTGTCATGAAGAAGCAACATTCCTCTAGTCAGCAGTCCTGGACGTTTTCTTCGAATTGCATCATGAAGCAGCGATAGAACTTTACAGTACAGTTTAGTTTAGTTTAGTCGATGGATCAACATCACGGCACACGGTGCAACCCATAAGTGCTCCGTTCTCCTCCTAACTCAAACCTGAGTCTGGAGAAACTCAGCTCAGTGCACGAACTCCGTAGCACCGGCCCAAAGTTTTTTTTTTTTTTTTCACTCCTTCCTTCCCCTTTCGGCGCTGGTGTTTAGAAAGTAATGGCAAACTGCTGAACGTAAACTTGCCAAGAGATCACAACAGCAAAAAATGTTGGTGTTAACACTAACAACAACCTCCTGTAAAGGATTTCCAACTGAATTTTTTTTTAAAAATTATGTAAACAAAGGTAAAGAAGTCATGTCCGCGGCATGAGTCTCACTGGGTATAGTTTAAGTAAATTATGTACGAGTCTCAAAAGTATGGTTTAAGTAAATTATGTAAATATAGGTAAAGAAGTCATAGGCGGCACGAGTCTCACTGGGTATCATCATCATCATCATCATCATCATCATCATCATCATCATCATCATCATCATCATCATCAAGTGCCGTGTCGGCTGGCGTAGGCGTTCATGGCTCTCCACAGATCTCGGTCTTTGGTGTTCTGGATCAACTCTGCTTATGATATTCCACCATGCCACCGTCTCAATCCGTCCAGCATCACTTCTCTTGGTCTGCCTCTGCCTCTCTTCCCCTCGATCTTTCCAGTTGTCACGATGTTCTCCAATACCTCTCTTCTCATCACATGACCAAAGAAAGCTGTTTGTCTCTTTCTTATTGTTGTAAATAATGTTCTAGTTTCATTAGCCTCTTTCAGGCAATCGTTGTTAGTTACTTTGGCAGTCCAAGGAATTCGCAACATTCGTCATAAAAACCACATCTTTGTTGCTTCTAAGTTCTTCCTAATTTGTTCATTTACATCCCAAGATTCGCTGCCATACAGCAAAACTGGTCACTGGGTATGGTTTAAGTAAATTATGTAAACATAGGTAAAGAAGTCCTGTCCGCGGCACGAGTCTCACTGGGTATAGTTTAAGTAAAGTCAACTAACGTAAAAGGGCACTCTTTCAAGCCACGAGTCGCATTGAATGTGTGTTCAAGGAAGTAGAGTATCCTTCTCCTGTTATCATACGTAAAGGGTTTATGGTGTTGTACTAACTGCCATATTTTTATAGACCAATCGACAGGGTTAAATTCTCGTCGGCCGCATTCTTTGTTTGTTTGTATGTTGATTTTGTTTTTTTTTTGGGGGGTGGGGGGGGGGGGGGGGGGGTGCTCACTCGCTTTGAACTCAAGCGTAGTCCATGCACACTACTTCTAGTAGTGCTGGACTGAACTTTGCGTGTCGATTAGCTTTACCTATTAACAGTGTCCCTCGCCATCAGGCGATTCCACTCCGACTTCAGAGGTACTCGTAATTAACGTCCCCCGGGAAGGTTAACCCGGTCAACAAATGCCCGCAGAAGTCGGATGTGTCGGCCTAACGGCACAAGAACGCAGCTCTGCTGTAAACAGGCACAACGCTGTCACATCCGGAAAAAAAAAAACTCCGGATGAACGCAGAAGAAGAAGAAGAAGAAGAATTAACGTCCCCGAGTCAAGGACGATAGGGCAAGATTTTAGCCCAGCTGTCCGGTGTAGGGGTTGAGTCGGCCGCATTTATTGCACAGAAAATATCCTGGTTTGTATACGATGGGACTAACATAGAGTCAAGGTCATTTATCCTAGCCTCCCTGGTTTCGAGAACACACACACACACGCGCGCGCGACGCGCGCAAGTGTCCTAGTCGCTGTATCGCATCGTCTTCCTGTCATGAGAAAGAAAATGGGAAGAAAAAAAGAAAAAAAAACTAGGGCCCGTCCGGGATTTGAACCCGGGACCTCTCGCACCCTAAGCGAAAATCATACCCCTAGACCAACGGGCCACATACGTGTTTGTTATGGAGGGACTTATAAAGTCACACTGGCAAAATGTCGATAGCATCTGTAATACCTCTAAGGCTTGAACGTAATCTCCACAACCGTCATTGATCTCCCTGAAGCCAAAATGTTCTTTCACTCGTGATTCTTCTTCTTCTTTTCGTTCATCCGGAGTGTTTTTTCAGATGTGATTGCTGTGTGTCTGTTATGCGCCCTTGGGCCGAAACCCGTAGGCCAACACATCGACTTTAGCGTGCTTTTTTGACCAGGTAGCATTCCTGGGAGACTCTCACTTTTGTGGTGCCATCTGCAACCTTGCTGGCCAAGTTGGAATGGTCGAAGACAACGGTCATCCCTCAAAGGAAGGCAGGGACAGTCCATAGCATTTTCCGCCATCCAAGGTTGCTTCCATAGTTGCAGGGCCGATACATAACACCCTGGATCTGGGCTCACCGAGGGAAATCGTCACGTCCTGCTCATGGCTGCTTTAAATCCTCACTTCAATATATTGGTCATTTCGTTTACCCCGGGCCATTCCCGCACAAACCAGACAGGTTTGCAGGCGGCATCCACTCAGCGAGTTTTCGGACATGTGCTTGTCGTTGCGCCCGTCAGAGCTGTTCCAGGCACGACAGACATTCGGAAAACTACCTAGTCAGAGCTGTTCCGAACAAGAGCGGCATTCGGAAACTAGGTAGTCAGAGCTGTTCCTAGCACGAGAGACATTCGGACGAGACATTTCACTCGGACGTAATTGCGTAGTGTCAATTTTTAGTTTGCCACCCGTAGGACGACACTTCCGGCTTCCGGCGGGCATTTTTTAATGAGGTTAGCCTGTTTGTGTTCTAATCAAGCTTACTGAGGGACATTCCTACAATTATTTGGGAAGCTATGTAGACAAATAGATAGAGATATAAAAATCACCACAAGGCGGTCTCCATTTGATAGTTTTTTCCCCGCATATCTTATTTACAGGACATCGCTGTCAACGCCAGCATTGTACCGCTGTTGTTGATGTCTTGGCAAGATTACGCTCAGTAGTTTGCCATTGCTTTCTGAGCGACCGGCTCACATACCCCGTAAGTAACCAACGCGACGCGATCCGCTATCGAATCTCGCGCAGCTGCGTTACCCTACGTGGATATACGGGCATACGGAGAAAGTCAATAACGCCTTCGCCAGGGAGCCGGCCCATTTCATAGTACTAGGACATTTTTTATTATTTATATTATTAGTTATATTATTAGTTAACGGAAGTTAAACTTAGCACCAAACTTATAATTTTTAACTCCAATGCTAAATCGGTGCCACTGTATGGGTAGGAAACGCGGAGAATAACTAAAAGAATTACTATTAAACTCCCATGTTCACAAATCGGTGCCTGGGCGGAATAGTAGGAATTAAATAGTATGACAGAATCACTTGTGTAGAGCTCATGGAGAGATCTAGACCAATGGTTCTCAACCTCTTTTGGCCCATACACCCCTTTACCAAATGTTCAGAATGCCATTCCACCCTTTTGTATTTCCTTCCTATAAATCCCCCGTCCCTCCCCCTTTTTTTTACACAGTATACGTAAAAATGGAAGGTAAATTTAATAACACATATTAGAACAAGTCTAGACGACTACACAAAACGTTATTTGCGGGTCTACTTACGTTATAAAACGAATTTCATAAGGGCATGAAGTACAGAACCGTAAAGTATAGAAGGAAAAACAGTATCAAGTAATCGGTTCTTGTATTAACGCGATCTTGAAATAATCTTAATATCCCTTCCCCCCCCCCCCCCGGTAACCCTTAAGACCCCCTCCTGGGGGAGGGGGGAATCCCCAACGTTTGGGAACCACTGATCTAGAGAGGCGCTGGCACTGGATAGGCACGCGCTGAGAATATAACGAAACACTCTGTTGTCTGGCATCCACATAGCAAGCGAATAGCGGCGCATCTAACACACACGAAGAAGAGAATTACAGAGATGAATGAAACAAAGCATTCTCTTAGTGAATCGAAACACAGAAGCTAACATAAATATGTTGTTGGATTTATTGCCTGACATATGTGGTTGCATCTCGCCAGCTGGAGACTGCAGATTTGCATATCATAGTCAATGAAGACATGAATAATACGTCGACTGAAATACTTAAAACACATAATCACAGGTATTGTTCCAACACAGAGCATTCCACTCACACCGGTATGTTAGTTAGTCAGTCAGTCAATCAGTCTCAGTCAATCAGTCTAGTCAGTCGACACAGCATCCTCATAGCACATTCAACCATAAGTGCTCGTTCCCCGCCACAGTAAACCCCACAGTGTGTAGCGGCTCATGACACCAGTTCTGTGTTGGTTTATTAATCAACACAAATATGTGTTGGGTTGCTCGATTCCTGGTTGTCTGTACGTTCTATCTATGTACGTTGCTTCGCACTCACACTTGCTTCATTCAGGAATCATGAGTTCCCAAACTTCAAGTGTTTCTTCAGATGACCTTTCCAGTTGGTGGCGTAATGGAACGTATACACGATCGATTGAAAACAGCAGTAAACCAAACATTCTTTGCTGCTGAATCAATGATTATATATAAAACCAATGATCAGATATAAAACTAATGATCATATAATCATATATAAAAGCACCTCGATACCTACTCCATCTGTGGAAGAATTATTGTCTTCGTGCACCAGATCAGACTGTATTTATAAATTCCAGTGTGAGCTCCAGCACCAACTACTAGTGGCACGTGCGGATACTACGCTCAAGTTCACAACTAGCGAACGTACGGAAAGAAATAAAATCTGTGTAAATGTTGAATAGGGCATTCTGATACAGAGAGAGAGAGAGAGAGAGAGAGAGAGAGAGAGAGAGAGAGAGAGAGAGAGAGAGAGAGAGAGAGAGAGAGAGAGAGAATTGATGGATGAGTGAAAGATAAATAAAACAGAAAGAAAGACAGAAAGAAAGAAAGAAAGAAAGAAAGAAAGACAAGAAGAAAGAAAGAAAGAAAGAAAGAAAGAAAGAAAGACCAGACATACAGACCAGGCAGACAGACCAGGCAGACCAGGCAGACAGACTGACCTCACATACCAGACAGACACTACGTGCCCCGTAACCTGGCTTCGCGAGATGGCAGGTGCGCCATTAACCTGCACTAGACTGTACAAATAAACGTGCAGGAGTAACTTTCTCCTATTTGGTCGTGAACTATCGGGCGACCAAGTTTGGAAACTGGCATGGCTATTGGCGGCTATTACAGATAAGCGAAAGATAGACAAGAACTTGTGTCAAAGGTGTGACAGTTGTGGCAAACTCGGTATACAAGACAAAAGTAGTTGATAATTGTCGTGGCCCGTTGGTCTAGGGGTATGATTTTCGCTTAGGGTGCGAGAGGTCCCGGGTTCAAATCCCGGACGGGCCCAATTTTTTTTTTTTTTATATTCCCGGTTTAGAAACATATTTTACAGTAAATTATTTTGTACATCTTAGTCAACAGTCATCCGACTTAAATACAACCATTTCATTTGCGCTGACCTGGTTCTGTTTATTCTCTACAGGTATATCTGTCAGATTGAAGTTCCTCCAAATCTGTCTGCATCTGGGGTACGTATCTGTTTGTTCCGGTGTCCACATGTATGTCTCTTCTTTAGTCCGTTTGTCTCTTTTATCTCCCGTTGTCTCTGCTATATCTGTCTGTCTGTCTCTCTTATATCCTTGTGTCTCTCTTATATCTTCATGTCTCTCTTATGTCTTCGTGTCTCTCTTATATCGTCGTGTCTCTCTATGTCTTCGTGCCTCTCTTATATCTTCGTGCCTCTCTTATATCTTCGTGTCTCTCTCATTTCTCTCTTCGCCAATCCTTGTCTCTTCGCAAGTCTGTTGGTCTGTTTATTTGTCAGGTTGTCTGTTTCTGTCTTACACTGACAGGCAATGCCAGTCTCTGTCACAGCCCAACTGTCTGTCTCTTCCTCTTTTGAAAATCCGCTTGCGAGTCTCTTTTCTATTCCACCCGACTGTCTCTTTTCTATTATACCTGACTGTCACTTCTCTAGTCCACCAGCCCATCTCATATCTAGTCTAAGCAACAGTCTCTTCTCTATTTCACCCGACTGTCTCTTCTCTATTCCACCCGACTCTCTTCTCTATTCCACTTGACTGTCTCTTCTCTATTCCACCCTACTGTCTCTTCGCCCATTCCACCCGACTGTCTCTTCTCTATTCCACCCGACTGTCTCTTCTTTATTCCACCCGACTGTCTCTTCTCTATTCCACCGACTGTCTCTTCGCCCATTCCACCCGACTGTCTCTTCTCTATTCCACCCGACTGTCTCTTCTTTATTCCACCCGACTGTCTCTTCTCTAGGCACGTCAGTCCTTACCCAGTCCCTTCGGCTTCTTGTCTGTCGGCCTCTTCGCCAGTCCTTCTGTGCCACTCTGCCTGAGACTGCCTGTCAATCAGTTTCCTCGCCTCAGTCTGAGAGAGAGAGAGAGAGAGAGAGAGAGAGAGAGAGAGAGAGAGAGAGAGAGAGAGAGAGAGAGAGAGAGAGAGAGAGAGAATTCAATGTGGATATAATTACTAAAGCCATCGGACATATGGGGAAAAAAGTGGGTGGGGGTGAGCAGAAGAAGAGAAAGAATCTGAAGTGACAATTGCGAAACAATCAGGCGTATGGAGTGGGGAGAGGGGGGGATTTGGTAGTACAGTAAAACCTCGGTTTTCATTGCCTTCTGTTTTCATTGATTTCGGTTTTCGTCGATTTTTTTTCGCAAATTTTGCCCCCTGATGACGACGCATCACTGGGATAAAGAACAGAATAGGACAAGCAAAACATGCAATGCGTCTTTTGTCTTTTACAGTTAGAACAAGAGTTCTTGCATGTTACATAGAGCCAATTTTAACATACGGCTGCGAATCCCGGACAGTTAGTTAACAGGCGAAAATATCTTCATAAGCCTTAATTAATTTTGTTGCGTATCCCTTACGGGACGTTGCAGTCAACACCAGCATTTTCAGCTGCTGTTGATGTACTAGGCAAGTGTTACGTTCAGTAGCTTGCCATTGCTTTCTGAACGACCGGTCTCTATACCTTTTTCGAAAATACGAGCACCGCCGTGTTTCGAACCCGGGTATACGGGCTCACACACCGCGTTCGCAAGCCCTTCAGCCACAGAGACCGGTTCATAAGCCTTGGGAATGTGGTTTTTATAGAAGAATGCTGTAAATTACGTGAACAGCCAAAATGAGCAATATGGACATTATGAAGGAAGCTAAGTCGCAAAGACAACTTATCAAAAACATCAGAAAGAAGCATTCATCATTGTTTTGGGCCACGTTGTATGAAGACAGTAAACAGGAACATAATGTGACAACCGGAAAGATGTGTGGAAAAAGAGAAAAAGGAAGCCAGCGTGAGAAAATTCTGGAGTGTCGTGTAATGTCAGCAAAGGAAGTCAACACACGAATTGTTCCATGCCGTCGGAGATCGCAATTTGTGGAGAAGCGTGATGGCCCACGACAGCCGACAAGATACTGGATGATAATGCAAAAAACTGCTATTATAGAATTTTAAAAACAATTTCGGGCCCGTCCGGGATTTGAACCCGGGACCTCTCGCACCCTAAGCGAAAATCATACCCCTAGACCAACGGGCCATGCAACATTTGCTCATTACGTTCTATATACCGCATGTTTACTACCATGCTTTGATACAGCCGTGACAATCTTCATGTTTGATATAATCTCCCGCCACAAACAGCCACACATGTTTCAAACATTGATCGCTAACCGACTGGGGACATGTGTGAAGTTCATCTATGCAATCTAGACCAGGATTTCTTAGTCAGTGAGCGCGAGAGAACCTGGGGGAATTTCGCAGTCGAACATAAGCATGAACATAAACATTTAGCATGAACATAACAAAAAGGAATAAAGTAATGCGCCATGTTTCACGCCTGGAGAAATATTGGGTATATGGTGCTAGTACCGGTTGGCCGAGTGGCTAGAATGGAATGCCGGATTCACCTTCGGAAGACCCGGATTCGAATCCTGGTAAGGTGTGGAGTTTGTTTATTTAGGGGGCTGCGTAGTCTCAAGGTATGGTGTCCACCTCGAGTGCTGGAGGTCTCGGGTTCAGGCCCCGGTGAGGTTGTTTTTTTTTCACGTGGACTTCTAGTAATAAAACTTCCCCTGGTCTCTGGGTAGTGAGATCGGTCGCCCGTGTGTATTGTTGCGCACGTAAAAAATCCTTTGGCAGTTGGAAATTGAAAACGAGTAGCCTAATGGCGCTGCCCGGGCAAAATTTTGAGTTAAAAATCTACCGAAAGTATTTCAGGATCCTCGCCGGTGCTACTGAGTTCGTGCACTGAGCTGAGTTTCTCCAGACTCAGGTTTGAGTTAGGAGGAGAACGGAGCACTTATGGATTACACCGTGTGCAGTGATGTTGATCCATCGACTAAACTAAACTAAACTAAACTTGTTTGTTAGTCAGGGGCAAAAAGTAAACCCTAACCTGCACAATTTGTGGCGACTGCACTAGCCAGGCGACCTTACTTCCTCAGGCTCAAGACCCCGCTGCCATACGCCGCAAGATACTATATAGGCAGTAAATGACAGTTATGACCTTATTTTCATTGGCACTCGAGAGATAGCTTGGTCTGTATCACGAGGTCCGCCGTTACTTCCCTGAACATGTCCAGCCATCCTTGTTAGGCTGGGTTTATCTGGGAGCGCAGGTTAGTGTTACTTCTTCTGCGTTCATCGGGAGTTTTTTTTTTTCTTTTTCGGACGTGATTGCGTTGTGCCTGTTTACAGCAAAGTTGCGTTCTTGCGCCGTTAGGCCGACACATCCGACTTCCGCGGGTGTTTGTTGACCAGGTTAACCTTTCCGGAGGGTCAATGTTTAAAGAAAGACCCACCGCGGAAGGATTCAAACACTTAGCCACTAGGTGGGCAGGCAAGCGTTCTTGCCACTGCATGACCACGGCTCACTAGAAATAGAATAGGTTCGGTCTAATTAGGAAATAGTTGTGTTGCTGGAAAAAAAGTTGTATTTGTATACAAATATATATGACCATTTCTAATTATATGCAATTACATTAGTTCACTTGGTCGATTGATTTATTTTAAAAAATATAGTTATATAAAAACGTGAACATATCTAATAATTATAAGATATTGCGTATGTAGGCCAAAGGCTTGCGAACGCTGTTCGTGAGCCGGTTACCAGGCGTTCGAAACGCAGGCGCGACCGATTTGTGCAGCAGACCGTGTCGCATTGTGTTATAACGTGTTGGTATGGGAGCCGGTCGATCAGAAAGCAATGGCAAACTTAGTTAGTTAGTCTTTCCTCTTGAGCCTAAGGCGGCGCATAGGGCAGAAGTCCAGTCTCTCCATGCCTGGCGGTTCGCTGCTACCTGTTGCAGATCTTGGATATTTACTTGGCCATTGAATGAGCCTTCTCTAATGATGGTTCTACGCAGGGTCTCTCTTGGTCTTCCCCGTTTTCTTTTCCCTACCTGTGACCTATGAGGGCTTGATAGGGGAGTCTTGTCTTGTCCATTCTGAGTACATGGCCGATGTAGTTCCAACGGCGTCTTCTTTTGAAATTGGATACTTCTTCTTCTTCTTCTTCTTCGTTCATCCGGAGTTTTTTTCGGATGTGATTGCGTTGTGCCTGTTTACAGCAGAGCTGCGTTCTTGCGCCGTTAGGCCGACACATCCGACTTCTGCGGGCATTTGTTGACCGGGTTAACCTTCCCGGGGGTTTCTTAGGACGTTTGACTCTTACTGGTGTGGTGTTATCTCCCATCCTAGCTGGCCCATATAGAACAGCCAAAGACATCCTGGTCAGCCCTCAAGGGAAGGCAGGAGCAGACCATGGGCATTCCCCGCCATCCAAGGAGGCTTCCATAATTGCAGAGCCCACACACAGCGCTCTGGTACTGGGCTCACCCAAGGAATCGTCACGTCCTGCACATGGCTGCTTAGCCTCACTTCCGTATATTGGGCCTTCCGTTCACCATAGGCTGTTCTTCCGGAAACCAGAAGTATGCAGTCTGCAGATGACATCCACACAGTGAGCTTTCGATTCGGACTTTCCATGTAATGGATTTGCTATCCAAGCAATATTCCATTTCGTGCCACTAGGACACTTTTCCACCTTTTATGAAGCCCACACAATGGGCTTTTGATTCTGACTTTCCACGTAATGGATTTGCTATCCAAGCAATATTCCATTTCGTGCCACTAGGAAACTTTTCCACCTTTTATGAAGCCCACACAGCGAGCTTTCGATTTGGACTTTCCACATAATGGATTTGCTATCCAAGCAATATTCCATTTCATGCCTCTGGGTCTTCATGCACCTTTAAATGTCAACCTGTATGTAGTTAAAGTAAGCTGCGGTCAACTTGAGCTTGTTGATATCTCCATAGAGCTTGTCCTCAAATGAAGCAGGTGTGGGCCAAAATATCTTTCTCTGTTCTGCATACGTTGGGCAATCCTGCAGCAAATGTTTTGCTGTCATTTTTCCAGTTCTACAATTACATTCATCGGTATCTCCTATCTTTAGTTTATTGAACAAGTGGTATTTCAGCCTGTTATGTCCTGTGCGGAGTCTGAAGATTGCTACTTGTTCTCTTCGGTCGAGTTTGTAATATGCATCATCCTTCTGATGGCCTGGATGCTCAGATTCCCATTTGGTTCTATAAGTGCTTTTTATCAACCTCTTTGCCTCATTATAGGTTATGTCTATGTCAGGCTGTGGTAGTCGTCCGCCCTCTTTTGCCAGTCTGTCAGCCTCTTCGTTTCCAGGTATACTGCAATGTGATGGGATCCACTGTATTACAACTTTTTTGGATTTCTGGCATAGACCATGGAGTGCTGCTCTTAGGTCAGTTAGTTCTGTGCTGTTATTGCTCTTGAGTATTGAGACAGCTGACTTTGCATCTGTGAAGATAGCTATTTGCTTCTCTTTATTTTCCTCCATCAGGAGCATTTCTGCTGCAGTTTTCAAAGCCTCTACCTCCGCTTTGAAGTTACTTGAAAATTTTCCAGTTGCCATTGAATGTGTTTTTTTCACTCCATTTTTTAAATTTAGGAGAATTCCTCCTCCTCCATTCTCTATTGAATTTTTGGCTGATCCATCTGTATATGCATGGGTCCAATTGCTGCTTGGGTAATGTTCTTTTATGTAGTTTAGGGTTATTTCTCTTCTTTCGGTTTCATGCTGAGTGTTCTTTTTCTCAATACCAGGAATGTTTTCTATCATCTCAGGCAGTTGCTGCTGTCTCCAAGCTGGGAACTTGTGTGCATTGTGTATGGGCTTGACTGTTGATATGTTAAGTATAGGATCTGCCCTAATCCTTCGTTTTGCAGTTTCTACAAAGTTGCTACGCTTCAGTCTTCCCTTTCCAAAACCATTAAATCTGTTGTACATAGGGTGGTCTGTCAATCTTCTAAATTTTTCTGCTTGTTGCTGGGCTCTGCTATCTCTTCTATCCTGCATTGGTTGTAAACAAGTGATCTTTTCTAGTTCATTAATAGGCGTTGTCTTCAGGCTTCCAGTTATGATTCGCATTCCTTGGTTTTGGACTCTACTTATTTTGTTAAAGTTTGACTTAGCTGCTGTTGCCCAAGCTGCAATGCCATATTCCAGTACTGGCCTCACCCGTCCAGTATATAACTTCTTGAGAACTTTCTCATCTGCTCCCCACGTTGTACCAGCAAGCTTTTTCATGATTGCCATTCTCTGCCTTGCTCTTGTTCGATTTTTCTCAACCTGTGTCTTCCATGTCAGGCGACGATCAAAGGTGACTCCTAGATAGTTTGGATTTTCTTCATGGCGCAATATTTTTCCATTCAATACCAGCTTAGGTTGCTGAGTTTTATTTGAGAGGGAGAACACTGTGCATGTTGTTTTCTCCTCACTTATCTTCACTAGCCATGATTTTGACCAGTCCTCTAGCGCTAATAAGGCTTGCTGTATTCTGCTGTTAGCTGTACTAATATATTCTTCAGATGTCCATATGGCTAGGTCATCTGCAAAGGAGGATGTGTGTACTCTGGCTGGAAAATTTTCTGTGATGTCATTTATATATGCTAGGAATAATGTTGGTGAAAGAACTCCTCCTTGGGGGACACCTTGCTCCAGCAGCATCATTTTGCTTGTTTGTCCTTGTACTTTTGTCCTGGCAGTTCTGTTCTCAAGGTAGTGGCTGATCCATTTATACATTTTTCCACAAACATGCATGTTTTGCAGTTTTACTTTCAGTCCTTCCTTCCATACTTTATCAAATGCTTTTTCTAAATCTATCCAGACTGCTAGTGTGTGCTTTTTCTCTTGGAAGGCATCCTCTATTTCCTGAGCTATATAGGTTATTTGATCTTCAGTGGATCTGTACTTTCTGAATCCTGCTTGGTGTGGTGTTAAGAGTTTGTTTTCTTCCAGATGCCATGTTAGCCTGCCATTGATAATGCGTTCCATTAATTTTCCTACACAGCTAAGTAGGCTGATAGGTCGATAGCCATTTGGTTCTTCCAGGTCTTTTCCTTTCTTTGGGACTGGTATTAGTATAGCTTCCTTCCATGCCTGTGGGACTATTCCTCTCTTCCAGCTGTTATTTAGGACTGCTAGTAGTTTCTTCTTTGCCTTGGTGCCTAGTCCTATTAGCATTTCATTTGTGATTCCCTCCTTTCCTGGTGATTTCTTATTTTTTAGGGTATTCATTGCCTGTTCCATTTCTTCCATTGTTAGATTTGCCATCATATATTCTGCTGCTGTCTCTGTATTTCTATGATGTATCTGTTTGTCTTTGATTGCTTTCTTCTGTTCGGTTGTAATATCAATGTGGTTTGCATTTGCATAGTGTTCCATTAGTGCATTTGCAGCCTTTTTGCCTGTAAGCAAGGCATTTCCTTGTTTAATTGTTATTTGTTTGTTTCTAGGTCCTTCATTGTTCATGGCTTTCACTAGTTTCCATAGTTTGTTTCCATCCCTGTCAAAATTCAGGTTTTCTGTTTTTTCCCTCCAACAATCTCTTGTTGTTTGATTTACTGTTCTTTTATATTTTGCTGAGATGGCTTTGAGAGAGATATTTGCTTCAATTGTTTGTTCTCTCTCTGCTGTCTTCCTGGCATCTTCAACTTTGTCCTCCAAACTTTGTAGTTCTTCAGTCCAGTATGGTTTGTAATTTTTCCTCGCTCCTCTTGGAATGGACTCAGTGGCTGCCTGTATTATCGCTCTGTTTAGACTTTCCACCATTTGCTTTATGTTGCCATATCGTGTATTTATGTTTTCACAATATTTGTCTGTTAGTATGGCAAATCTGTCCCAATCTGCTCGTTTGTAATTCCAGCGGGGCAAGGGCTTTTGCTCCTGTGGAACATACTCCATATTCATTTCAAGCTTGATTGGTCTGTGGTCACTACCTGCTAATTGGTCCAGCACATGGCGATCGATTTTGTGGAGGATGTCTCCTGTGCAGAAAGCTAAGTCTGGAGTAGAAGTGGTAAGCCATCTTCTGGAGTAGAAGCTCGGTGTGTCATCCGCTTTGTTGAGTAGATGGAGATTTGAGTCTATTTCCCAGTCCTCCAATTCATCTCCTCTTTTGTCAGTATCTGGGTATCCCCATCTTTCTGAACGGCTATTAAAGTCTCCGACAATAATGCAGTTTGTGTCAGTTATTTTCATGTTTGAGAGTGTAAGGTCCTTATCTGCTGGGCTATACAGATTGTAGATTCTTATTTTCACGTCCTTTATCATTATATCAACACCTATAATTTCCGTTTGGTTGTTAGAGATCACAGATACTTCGCTGCAAGGTATTGTATTTCGTGTAAGTATTAGAACTCCTCCTTTGTGTCCTTCGCGGTCGAAAACGTGTGGCCTGATATCCTCTGACTGAGAATTTGTGATTGGCGTTGAGGTGTGTCTCTTGAATGCATGCCACATCTATTCTATCTTTATGAAGACGCTGTGTTAGGGAGTCTTTCTTCTTGTAAACTCCTTCGGCATTCCACTGTAGTATGTTGAGTGTCCGGGGTATTTGGTCAATAGCTCTTAACCTACTCCTCTGTGCCTTGACTCCACAGCACAGGGGAAGGTGACCACCAGTAGTCATGGGTGGACCCCCTCGAGGCAGGGGGCCCGGCACTATCACCGCCTGATGGGACTTCACGGGATTAGCACCATATCGATTAATTTTGATTTGTGACATCATGAATTAAGTTACGTTGCACTGCTTTGTCAAGCCTGTGGCTCAGTACATCCGATTTCGACAAGCATTTATTCGGGATGCTTTCCCTAGCCTTTGACTGTCCCCAGTCTACCTACAAGGCAGCAGGTTTCACGTTGCACTGCTTTGTCAAGCCTGTGGCTCAGTACATCCGATTTCGACAAGCATGTATTTGGGGTGCTTTCCCTAGCCTTTGACTGTCCCCAGTCTACCTACAAGGCAGCAGGTTTGTGTGTCTCTTCGTCTGGTCCCTCTCCCTTGACCTGTCCGACATGGGTGGCCCTACCAGTAGCTGTGCTACCGTCGGCATAGCTCTTGGGGTCATTGGGACGCACAAGCCCCTCTACCTCGTCACGGTGGACACACAGCAGAGGGGAAATTGGATACTATATCTTGCTTAGTCTCTTGTCTTATTTGCGAATTGGTTCTGAAGTCTGTCCAGTATATATATATATATATATATATATATATATATATATATATATATATATATATATATATATATATATATATATATATATATATATATTCTGAAAAAGTAAAGAACAAATGTATCATTTTTCGATGTAGTCACTACTGCGTTAAATGCAAGTTCTCCTGCACCGATAGAGTGCTTGGATTCCTGTAGAAAAAATTCTCTTGGTCAGTGTGTAACCACTATGCCACTATGGGGGGGGGGGGGGGGTGTCACTACTCGGTGTGCCTGACACAGTCTGTCACAGAATTCACGCCATTGTTAAACTTCCTACTCCACTCATACACTTGCTGGACTGACAGACATCCATCTTCATACTGGGCCTTGATTCGCCATATGAATTTCTATAGGTTTCACCCCTTCACTGAGTGAAAAATAAAACGGATAACTGATCGCTGCTCCTCTTTAGTGCACGTCAAAAGTGGGGCGGCCATTTTGAAACCGTCTTTATGACGTCACCGTGTTCGTTTTCACCATGATGACACGTGCTAAACCCTCTTGACACCCTTAACACCAATACTGACAAGACAAAGGGATAATTATTGTAATGTCTATCACACGTGTAAGGTTTTCACTTGAAGCCCCCTTGTATATACTAGCACTGGTTACAACACACACTGAGACAACCTGAGGGCAGCATAACTAGACATGACTTTGTGTGGAACCCACAGCGCGAACCAAATTAGTGGGAGTCTAAGAAACACACAGAGAAGGGGGAAAAAACAAAGATTAATGATATGGCGAGAACATGACGGAGCTGTATAAGATAGCACAAGATAGGGCGACTTGGTTTGAGTTGGCCGAGGGCCTACACCCCGATGTTTTCGATTTGCTGGTCTGTTTAGAAGTTTGCCAGGGTATGGTCGGGACAACCTACTCTTTGTAATTCTCAAGTGCCGAGACATGCGAAACATGCATAAAATATAGGCGGGGTTTCTTTGAGGAATGTATTTTTCCGTGCTTATCTGAGACGACAGGGTCACTGTCCTGAGTTCAACAAAGGGACTGTCACACAACCTTAATGCCCAATTGCTAAGCCATCTCTTCGGCATTCCTCATTTCTCTCTCTCTCTCTCTCTCTCTCTCTCTCTCTCTCTCTCTCTCTCTCTCTCTCTCTCTCTCTCTCTCTCTCTCTCTCTCTCTCACACACACATACATGCGCGCGCGCATACACTAACACATGTTTGTTGTTCAAAACAATATTTTCCGTAGTGAACTTGAATATTGAAGACATAAACATTAGATTGCACGATTTATTGTCTGGCATATTTCGCTGCATCTCGTCAGGTACATACTGCAGAATTCACACAACATAAAGTGATGGGATAAATCCTTCAAACTGAAATATATAACACCCATATTCTCTCAGAGTTGTGTTGTTGTTAAATGTACAGTAAATTAAAAGCCCAGTATATTCGCATACCATCGGCCATGGCTCTATCTAGGACCATCCCCTGGATCCATCCACTGGCGCCCCCGAATCCATCCATTTACCCCTCCGAATCCATCCATTTAAGCCCTCTGATAACACCCATTTACGCCCCCGAATCCATCCATTTACCCTTAGAATCCATCCATTTACGCCCCTGGATCCATCCTTTTACGCCTCTGGATTCGTCCATTTACGCCCTTGGATTCGTCAACCGCCAGTCTCTGTATTCGTCTACCACGATCCCTGAATGCAGTCTGTGGTAGATGAGTCTACCACGACCTGGATCAATTCTCAACCACCCACTCGATCCCTCCACTTCCCCTGTCTAGATCCACCCTCCCGGGAAGGTTAACCCGGTCAACAAATGCCCGCAGAAGTCGGATGTGTCGGCCTAACGGCGCAAGAACGCAGCTCTGCTGTAAACAGGCACAACGCAATCACATCCGAAAAAAAACAACTCCGGATGAACGAAGAAGAAGAGGAAGATGATCCACCCTAATACCACCCCCTGCCTTCATAACGACCTCTCCCTGGATCTGTTCACCGCCGTTATTTGGGTCACTCCACCATCTTCCTGTTAACGTGACCATTTTTAAAAAAAAAACATGTAGCATGTCCATTACAGGAAGTTGCCCTCAACCCCAAGTTGGTATTCTAGTCAATTGTTCGCTCAGTAGTTTGCCATTGCTTTCTCGGTGAGTAGTCAATGTTTAAGTCCAACTGACCTGTGTAGGAAATTAACCTACTACCCCCGCCGTCAGCGGACAAGTTGAAGAGCCTGCACATTTATCATTTCCGCCACGATGATCTTTAAATGTGTCTATAACCAGCGCGTGCGTATGTGTGTGTGTGTGTGTTTGTTTGTGTGTGTACCATCGCCGTTTTAAGCAGCCCATTACCATCCGATATGTACGTGTGTGGGTGTGTGTCTGTATGTGTGTGTGAATAAATTAGCGAGCCTGTGTTTATTTTTGTATATACAGGACGTGGCCGCCTCCTATAGTGGTCTGTATATTTATTGTTCTTGGGCTAGGTCGGGATCGGTGAACTCCCGTGTGTTTGTTTGTTCCGTTTATTAACTGTTACAGACTGTTTTGTCTTGTGGACCGGAAGTTGATGTCTGAAAATGTTTTCATTCATTGACCTTTTCAATGCGCATGTCACTCCTGGCACTGCTTATGTTTCCGGTTCCTTCATGGCGGTATGGCTTCAGATGAATACATTTGTAAGTATTGAATGCTGTTTGCTGGGCGCATAAGGCGACATTCAGGGCAAAGTATAAATATTATGGTACATAAGAGACAACTGTTTACCCGTATGGACAACAATCACCTTAAATTAATAAACTTGTGAGAGTAAAACAGTTGGCAGCTACTATATGCGGCTGACTCAGTCACATAATTATATATCTGAACTAGGGATGGACCCTAATATAACTTCTCCTTGAGGTTGAACGGGATAGGGGTAGTGTTAGAATCGTAGATAACTGTGGAAATATGTAGTCTGATTTGAGTTGAGCTGTGTTCAAAACTGCAACCACATCACTCAGGACATTCCCGTACGTGCTTCGTCTTCATCTTCAACAGCCAGCGACGAGTTCCAATACTAACGGTACCCGTTGTAGTCTAATTATGTGTCCGTCTGACCTTTTCTTGGAGTACTGAATGTCGGCCAGATTGTATCACCACTCATGGAATATTGCTTGGATAGCAAATCCATTACATGGAAAGTCCGAGTCGAAAGCTCACTGTGTGGATGTCATCTGCAGACTGCATTCTTCTGGTTTCCGGAAGAACAGCCTATGGTGAACGGAAGGCCCAATATACGGAAGTGAGGCTAAGCAGCCATGTGCAGGACGTGACGATTCCTTGGGTGAGCCCAGTAGTGCAGTACCAAAGCGCTGTGTGTCGGCTCTGCAATTATGGGAGCCTCCTTGGATGGCGGGGAATGCCCATGTTCTGCCCCTGCCTTCCCTTGAGGACTGACCAGGATGTCTTCGGCTGTTCTATATGGACCAGCTGGGATAGGGGATAACACCACAACAGTGAGAGTCAAACGTCCTAAGAAACCCCCGGGAAGGTTAACATTGTCAACAAATGCCCGCAGAAGTCGGATGTGTCGGCCTAACGGCGCAAGAACGCAGCTCTGCTGTAAACAGGCACAACGCAATCACATCCGGAAAAGGAAAAAAAAAAAAACTCCGGATGAACGCAGAAAAATAAGAAGATTTGTTTAAGTTTAAGCGATTGTCTTTAAAAAAAAAAAAAAAAAAGGGCCCGTCAGGGATTTGAACCCGGGACCTCTCGCACCCTAAGCGAAAATCATACCCCTAGACCAACGGGCCTCTGTAGAAGTAAACCAGAAAGGAACTTATTATTTAGCATATCAACATTTATCAACATGATCGATTGGGTTGCTTTGCACTGTATCGTCCCGCCTGTGCCCCGTTCAGTGCATTTTTTTGGGTTTGCCTTCCCTAGCCTTTAGTTTAGTTTAGTTTAGTCGTTGGATCAACATCAAAGTGCTCCGTTCTCCTCCTAACTCAAACCTGAGACTGGAGAAACTCAGCTCATGCACGAACTCCGTTGCATCGGCGAGTATCCTGAAATACTTTGGGTAGATTTTTAACTCCAAATTTTACCCTGGCAGCGCCGTTAGGTACTCTTTTCGATTTCCAACTGCTAAGGGATATTTTTACGTGCGCAACAATACACACGAGCGTCCGATCTCACTACCCAGAGACCAGGGGAAATTTTATTACTAGAAGTCCACGTGAAAAAATGAAAAAAACCCGGCACGTGAAAAAAAAACAACAACAACAACCCCTAGCCTTTTTGTTAGTTAGTTAGTCGAAGTTCCAACTTCACAGTTCACTTCACGCTCCCCACTGCCCAATGTGAAAAGTGGAAAAGACAGGAGCCTCGACAACCAACAGCTCGCAAAAATACACTACATAATGCCGCCACCTGAATGTCAACACACCAGTCCCCCACGAAACACCCAGTTCATCTCTGATGGAATCGGCTGTCATTTTCCTGTCTGAATGTTTCCTAGATGTTCACCCACACAGTCCACAAAAATACAGTTCATCGCTGATGGTAGTGGCAGTCAACCAGAAGCCCAGCAGCCACGCATTTCTGCATAAGGCAAAAACCTGTCAACTCTGGGACATAGCCACCTGCTATCACTTCGAACATGCAGTCACGTTGCAAAATACCTCAGGCAGATTCAAAAGCATTTCACATGAAACTCACAGTGTCACACCACGCACTCACTCAGTAGCAGGGCGACGGAACCATCAAGCCTTTGACTAGCCTTTGAACCCTAGCCTTTGACTTCCCCCCCCCCCCCAGTCTACCTACCAGGTAGTAGTTTTGTGTATGTCTCTTAGTCTGATCCCTATAGATTGAAATGGAGACACTACCACTGGCTGTTCTCCTTGTGGTATAGCTCTTGGGGGGGGGGGGGGGGGGGGGGGGGGAAACACACAAGCGCCTCTACAAGGTGCATACATAACAGAGGGTTCACAGAGCACTGCAAGTAGGGATCAGAAGATTGTTCTGTACATTAAAAAAAAAAAATATTGGGCCCGTCCGGAATTTGAACCCGGGACCTCTCGCACCCTAAGCGAAAATCATACCCCTAGACCAACGGGCCGATGGTGATAAAGATATGTGGGCTCATAATATTCAGGAGGTTATCAAATATGTTGCGCATCTGTTTCTCTTATTGACCATTGGATTATCAAACTGGTGATGACATAAATGTTTGGACCCCAGGTCAGGACGTCGTTCCGACACACCGAGCGGTAAAAGTTAATACCACGGTATGCCATGAGTTGAGGGGGAGAAACAAGTGAGATCATTCAACATCATCATGCCATGATAGTACACTAGTCACTAGTTTCTCTGAGCTGGCAGGTTTACCTAGATATGTCGGATGTCGTATTCATATAAAGTGACAGTCTTGGACTATCACTTTATGATCTGCTGTTGCGGCGTCTGTCCACGTGTGCATATGGCTGATTTACCAATCTTGAATGTTGTATACACGTGGTAATGGATTGTGTCCTGTTCTATGGCTCAGAATAATAACTAATTCTGGTCTGGCCGTAAAATGGTAAATGCCTTGTGCTGGTGTTGGCGCCTTTCTGATTGCATTCATAATTCTTTTCTTTTGCAGCTGTACAACTAGTATACATCAGGTTGCTAGTCTGTTGTGGTTTCCTTAGCTAGTTGATCAGCTGTCTCATTTCCATTGCCTGAACCCCCACATTGATGTCATGGTAGCGCAAAGGCTTACTCTTGTCTGCCTACATATTGGATATACGTTCGAAACCCCTTCTGTATGGAGGCTTGATTACAATCAGCTTGAGCTGTCAGTTCCACCCAGCATAAAGTGTGTACCACTAATTATTTCAGGAAGTAAAGGCGGCCACTGTGATACCAATTCGCAGATAAAGTTCCCATTAGTCTATAAATTATGGGGTGGCTCCGACGAGAGTGGATGTTGTCTCTGGAGCAGTCTCGGCCGGCAATATTAGCTTCATATTCGTGCCAAGGACATGCAGGTCTACGAGGAAATGAGCAGGCTGACAAGTTTGCGGGTAAGGCTACTGTGGAAGGCGGACGAGCCTTGGACCAGGCTGACATTCTGAATGCTCTACGAGAAGTAAAAAATTTGCGAGAACCAAGCGATGACTGTGAATCTACAACCATAGCCAGGCTGCGAGGACAGCAAATTAAATGCGGTGTGGCCAAACAAGAACACTAAGCAGGAAGCCAAAGAAGATTGATAAACCAACACAGAACTGGCGTCGTTAGCCACTACACGCTGCGGGATTTGCTGAGGAGGGATCCGAGCACTTATGGGCTGAATGGTTCGATGTGCAATGAGGATGATCTGTCGACTAACTGACTTACTAACTAATTAACTAGTTAACCAACCAACCAACTATCTAACTAACTAACTAACCAACCAACCAGTGAACTATCTAATTAACTAACTAACTAGCTAGTTAACCAACCAACCAACTATCTTAGTACTAACTAACCAACCAACTATCTAATTAACTAACTAACTAACTAGTTATAAAATATGGGACTGGCACCAAATACCTCTTACACCCAAGACGTGGAAACAGATCAGACACTTATGCATATGTTGGGGAGGGGGAGGGGGAATCTGAGCACCTATTGACATGTCCGGGGTGCACGGATGATATTCCAACATATGACTAACTGATAAACTCATAAGCGCTTTATTCTTCTCTTATAGATCATACAATGAGAATCTTAGCATAGCACACCAACTCCACACAACGGCAAAAATCCACGCAAACGAAATGTAAAATCACTAGTTCCGTGTTCTTTGCAGGACTTTGCTATCAACCCCAACCCAAGGCTGATTTTCAGTGAGCTGGACTCCGTCACGTAGATCTCTTGTTTCCAACATGGCAACTTGAACTGATTCAGTGCTAAACAAACAGTAGGTTTGAACCAAACATGGAACACAATCAAATGAAAATGTATTGTAATTTAAATTTCCGTTCGCTGAGCATTAAAATCGCGGAAGATGCTGCGAAACGAAACAAATAATACAATGACCCTTGCATGGCGATACATCGTTCTTCTGTCCAAATAAGTGGTCACATCTGACGATATATCGTCCTTCTGTCCAAATGGGAGATAACATCTGGCGATATAGTATCCTTCGGTACTAAATCAGTTCAGTGACGTGTATACCGGTATGACGTATGTTCTATATATTCTTTATGTGGGTGCTTTTTTAAACTTTGAAATCTTGCCAGGGCAGTGGCAAATAAAGCCTGCTCTTTTCGGTTTCCAGCTACGGAAAAGGAGGGGGGGGGGGGGGAATTGTTAACATACACGCCCGCGAGTACCCCGCTCTTGTTTGAAAATGTTAGACATCCGATTCACAACCAAGTGAGCACTGAGACGGTTATGTATGCCATCCTGTTTTCTTATTTTTGTAAAATTACGGCCTAAACCATGTAACGAACCAGCAAGCAAGGCAAGAAAGAAACATATAAAGACAGGTAACAAAAAAAAAACAAAAAAGAAGACAAAGGTTACGAGAGCGGGTTATGTTACAAAGATAAGAAGAAAATAAAGGAGGAGAGAAAAGAGAGAGATAAAGACAGGACTGAAAACAAGCAAATACAAACGCCTCTTGAATTGTGACTTTGTTAGTTGTATTATTTAATAAAATATATCGGGCCCGTCCGGGATTTGAACCCGGGACCTCTCGCACCCTAAGCGAAAATCAATACAAA
>JACEFZ010024651.1:17500-33094 GCA_014155875.1 Cepaea nemoralis | reverse complement strand
GGGGACCAATCCCAAAGGCTAGGGGGAAAGGGGGGCCCCCCGGGGAAAGGGGGGGGCCGACCAAAAATTTGGATTAATAAGCCAAAAAACAGGCTTGCCCAAAAAAACCCCAAGGGTTGAAAATAAAAATTAATAAAAATTCATGAGCTACAGAAAAAATTAATCGTTATGGTGAAATCCCGCGAAGTCCCATGGGTGGTGATGAAACGGGCCCCCTGCCTCGAGGGGGTCCACCCATGACTACTGGTGGTCACCTTCCCATGTGCTGTGGAGTCAAGGCACAGAGGAGTAGGTTAAGAGCTATTGACCAAATACCCCGGACACTCAACATACTACAGTGGAATGCTGAAGGAGTTTATAATAACAAAATCTCCCTAACAAAGCGTCTTCATAAAGATACAATAGATGTGGCATGCATTCAAGAGACACACCTCAACGCTAATCGCAAATTCTCAATCAGAGGATATCAGGCCACACGTTTCGACCGCGAAGGACACAACAAGTTCTAATAATTACACGAAATACAATACCTTGCAGTGAAGTATCTGTGATCTCTGACAAACAAACGGAAATTATAGGTTTTGATATAATGATAAAGGACGTGAAAATTAGAATTCACAATCTGTATAGCCCAGCAGATAAGGAGCTTACACTCTCAAACATGAAAATAACTGACACAAACTGCATTATTGTCGAAGACTTTAATTGCCGCTCAGAAAGATAGGGATACCCAGATACTGACAAAAGAGGAGATTAAGTGGAGGACTGTGAAATAGACTCAAATCTCCATCTACCCAACAAAGTGGATGACACACCCGAGGAACTTCTACTCCAGAAGATGGTTTACCACTTCTACTCCAGACTTAGCTTTCTGCACAGGAGACATCCTCCACAAAATCGATCGCCATGTGCTTGACCAATTAGCAGGTAGTGACCACAGACCAATCAAGCTTTTTAATGAATATGGAGTATCTTCCACAGGAGCAAAAGCCTTTGCCCCGCTGGAATTACAAACGAGCATATTGGGACAGATTTGCCATACTAACAGACAAATATTGTGAAACATATATAAACGATATGGCAACATGAAGCAAATGGTGGAAAGTCTAAACAGAGCAATAATACAGGCGGCCACTGAATCTATTCCAAGAGGAGAGAGGAAAATTTACAAACCATACTTGACTGTAGAACAACACATTTTGGAGGACAAAGCTGAAGATGCCAGGAAGACAGCAGAGAGAGAACAAACAACTGAAGCGAACATCTCTCTCAAAGCCATCTCAGCAAAATATAAAAGAACAGTAAATCAAACAACAAGAGATTGTTGGAGGGAAAAAACAGAAAACCTGAACTTTGACAGGAATGGAAACAAACTAGGAAACTAGTGAAAGCCATGAACAATGAAGGACCCAGAAACAAACAGATAACTATTACACAAGGAAATGCCTTGCTTACAGGGGAAACGGCGGCAAATGCATTAATGGAACACTATGCCATTGCAAACCACATTGATATTACAATCGAACAGAAGAAAGCAATCAAAGACAAACAGATACATCATAGTAATACAGAGACAGCAGCAGAATATATGATGGCAAATCTAACAATTGGACCCATGCATATACAGATGGATCTGCCAAAAATTCAATAGAAAATGGAGGAGGAGGAATTCTCCTAAATTTAAAAAATGGAGTGGGGAAAAAAACACAGTTAGTGGCAACTGGACAATTTTCAAGTAACTTCAAAGCTTAGGTAGAGGCTTTGAAAACTGCAGCAGAAATGCTCTTGATGGAAGAAAATAAGTAGAAGAAAATAGCTATCTTCACAGATGCAATGTCAGCAGTCTCAATACTAAAGAGCAAAAACAGCATAGAACTAGCCGACCTAAGAGCAGCACTCCGTGGTCTATGCCAGAAATCCCAAAAAGTTGTAATACAGTGGATCCCATCACATTGCAGTATACCTAGAAATGAAGAAGCTGACAGACTAGCACAAGAGGGCGGACGACTACCACAGCCTGACATAGACATAATCTATAATGAGGCAAAGAGGTTGATAAAAAGCACTTATAGAACCAAATGGGAATCAGAGCATCCAGGCCACCAGAAAGATGATGCATATTACAATCTCGACCGAAGAGAATAAGTAGCAATCTTCAGACTCCGCACAGGGCGTAACAGGCTGAAATACCACTTGTTCAATAAACTAAAGATAGGAGATACCGATGAATGTAATTGTGGAACTGGTAAAATGACAGCTAAACATTTGCTGCTGGAGTGCCCAATATGTGCAGAACAGAGAAATATATTTTGGCCCACACCTGCTTCATTTGAGGACAAGCTCTATGGAGATATCAGCAAGCAATTACATTCAGGTTGACATCTAAAGGTGCATGAAGAAGTACTTAGACTGCAACACTTCATACCATAGGTATGTCGGTTACAAAAGCGTCCCAGAGGCATGAAATGGAATATTTTGCATGGATAGCAAATCCATTACGTGGAAAGTCCGAATCGAAAGCTCACTGGGTGGGTTTCATAAAAGGTGGAAAAAGTGTCCTAGTGGCATGAAATGGATTATTGCTTGGATAGCAAATCCATTACGTGGAAAGTCCGAATAGAATGCTCACTGTGTGGATGTCATCTGCAGACTGCATTCTTCTGGTTTCCGGAGGAACAGCCTATGGTGAACGGAAGGCCCAATATACGGAAGTGAGGCTAAGCAGCCATGTGCAGGACGTGACGATTCCTTGGGTGAGCCCAGTACCAGAGTGCTATGTGTCGGCTCTGCAATTATGGAAACATCCTTGGATGGTCTGCCCCTTCCTTCCCTTGAGGGCTCACCAGGATGTCTTTGGCTGTTCTATATGGGTCAGCTGGAATGAGGGATAATACCACAGCAGTGAGAGTCAAACGTCCTAAGAAACTCGGTCAACAAATGCCCGTAGAAGTCGGATGTGTCGGCCTAACGGCGCAAGAACGCAGCTCTGCTCTAAACAGGCACAACGCAATCACGTCCGAAAAAAACACCCGGATAAACGCAGAAAAAGAAGAAGAATCCATACGGTGAGTCCCCACTCCTCCTGTTCATGGGAAGGTAAAGGCTCGGTACGTGTAGTTCACGACGATCTGAAGACCAGCCAGTGATTTGTGACATAAATCCAACATTCTGCAGCATCTCACCTTGCAAGTCCATCTCATCCAAGTTTTCAGAATGGGAATCAAACCAAGACACTGGTTCTTGCACCACAGACAATACTCCAGTTTACATGGGAATAAACGAATAATTTCAAATCTTTTTCATCCAGAATAATCCACAGCTATTAATGACCTGAGGTAGAAATTCCCCAAGAAATGCCAATAATCCAGGCTTGAGGAAAAATATGGGAGTTGCAATGAACAAACAGCCTTCGCCCAATCATGGCCTGCTTGAGGCAAACTGGAGGTCATTTAATAGATAGGGTGTCCTCTTCGCGGTGTCTCGAAGGTACGTTCCTGGAGCATTGGCAACAATGCAGACTATCCCTGTTTTTGTGTTAAGATCAAAGACCCTTTCAGTGCCATCAGCAAAGGCATATAATGTGATGAAGGTTCAGGCTGATAATCCAACCTGTCAGCTGTGTGGTAGTTACTGGATTCCTCCACAATTAAGGAGTTGAAGATTTGTAACAGGGACCACCGTTTGGTTGCCCCAAATGAAAGGCCTCTCCACCTTATGAGACTCTTCTGCCGATAAAAAAAAAGACAAAAAAAAAAGACTGTGCTATACATTTGTATGAAGATCAAATGCCATAATCAAAGCATCAACAAACATACAAGGAAATTAAAGAAAATGGAGAGGAGAAGGGAGGGTGTTACTCCCACACCAACCCCCTCACATTAGTGATGGAGTGTAATCCATTCGGATGGACGGTGGGTGACATATTCTCATTATTCACCCTATTTTGTGATGGACATGAGATCATATGCCGAGTCAGGGACATCATTGCACAATCTGTCAACTGCCATTTACTGCCAATATAGTACCTTGCGGTGTATGGCAGAGGGGTCTTTGAGCCCGAGGAATTACGGCCGCCTGGCTAGTGCAGTCGCCGCGAACTGTGCAGGTTAGGATTTTCTTTTTGCTCCCGAGAGAAAAAAATCCCACACCTTACCGAACGAGAGTCCGGCATTCTAGCCACTCGGCCAGCCGCTCCTCTACACAATCAACAAACATAGTATACTCGTCCAGACAGTTCAAAGCTCTCATAAGACTCAGACCACAGAAGACCTGGGCATCATGAGACAGATACCATAAGGTAAGCATCATGAGATAGGCAGTATGAGACAGGCATCGTGACACAGACATGATGAGACAAGCATCATGAAATAGATACCACGAGACAAGTATCATGAGAGAAATATCATGAGACAGACATGCTGAACAAAACATCATGGGACAGATATGAGGCAGATGGGAGACGGGCATCATTTACAACCGCAATATGCAAAATGCAATATCACTGGACAAATAGCAAGACCAGTCACCAATCCCAGTGGGTTGCAATTTATTTTGGTACATGGATGTCCTATCCTATCCACACTCACACTGCATTGCCAGTCCTCCCCTCCCTCAGACTAGACTCGGTCACAATGCCATCCATCATCACCATCAAATCATTGGCTCTATCCCTACTGGTTAACAATAGTATATCTTCCACAGCAGGCAAGGCAATATTTAATCATCAATATTCACATGTGAAACAAAACATATATGAAAAACATGTCCTTCCCACTGAATCATTGCATAAGCCATCAAATATATATTCAGCCAACTTAGACAAGGTTCGAACATATATTGTCCTTTTCTGAACGCATTTCGTAAACCCAACAAATGTTGCAAAGGAACAAGTACAACAATTCAGAGATAAATTGCATTTAAGGCAAATCTTTAAGAGTGCTTTTAGCAAGTCTCATGAACGTAAAATAATCACCAGTCGTCATAAGAATTGTGTTATTCTGGCATGTTATGCACGCCCTGCAAACATATGAATATAATAAGGCGTCTATCTTCTCACATGAGATGGTACCCATAAAACCAACATCTCATTCCTTCAAACATTCTCAGCATCCGCAGGGAATCCGCAGCGTGGAAAGCATCGCACAAAGCACTAACTGCGTAGCTCCAGCGTCGACTCTTTCCACACGTAAGTTTTGTTTCTTCTTCAGGAGTCTCCGAAAAAATGCACTCGTGAACCGAAGGACGCAGCTCGGAATCAAACCCACAACCTTCGGAGCCCGAGTCAGACGGCTTGACCACTTCGCCACGGAGACTCCCGATATATGACACTAGGTATTACCCACTTCTTTTGAAAGAGGAATCGAAGAAGAAGAAGAGGAAGAAGTGAGTCAACATCATAATTCGTGGTGACATCATATTTGCTCATGCTTGTGGTTCAGCATATAGTTATTTTTAACGTTCTCTCGCTTTTAACTCAACAGTTAAATACATGCGCTACTACTTCTAGTGCACTAGGCTGACTTTTGTGCGTATAGTAGCTTTCCCTTTTACCAGCGTCCCTCGCCATCAGCCGAACCCACTCCGACTTCTGAGGTTAAGTACATCCTTATATTTCCACACGTAAGTTTTGTTTCTTTCGGGTTTCCTTTCCCTAGCCTTTGTCTGTCCGTAGTATATCTACTGTTTCTTATATTCCATGTCGTGGGCGTTGGTGATCATGTCAATCTGTCTCTTGTGCTGTCAATCATTTCTGGTACTGATGTTCCTTCATGCCATGATGTCAGACTACCCAGTATCTTATTTCTTTGTCTTCCCCTGCTTCCCCCTCCCTTCAACTTTCCCGTTGTGACGACATGCTCATGTTCTTCCCTTCTCATAACACGCCCAATAAGTGTGGGACTGTCCTCTTTTGATGACAGTAGCCATTATATCTACGGGGCCTGCAGATTTGTCTCTCACTTAGTCAGGTCCCTAACGCTTAACCTGACCGACATGGGGAACCCGACCAGTAGCTGTGGTACCGACTGTATATATGATATTGAAAGGGTGTCACTGTGGTGATGTTGTTTCGCTGCCTGCCAGGTTCGATTTCTGCTACGTCGTTAGGCCTTACGCACCGAAACAGAGACAGAAAGATTTAGCGATAACATACATACATACACATTCTCAAAAATAAATTAGCGACAGACACAAAGAGAGAGGCAGAGAGTGTGTCAGAGAGATAGAGAGAGAGGTTGGAGCGAGAGTGTGACAGAGAGAGAAAGAGAGAGAGTGTGTGTGTGTCAGAGAGAGAGGCAGAGGGTGTATCAGAGAGAGAGAGAGAGAGAGAGAGAGAGAGAGAGAGAGAGAGAGAGAGAGAGAGAGAGAGAGAGAGAGAGAGAGAAATCACACAGGTACATCGATGCGTTTTTATCTAAAGGTTAATAGACAGAGGGACTGTGTTAGAGAGAGTGTCAGAGACATGCAGTGAAACAAAGAGAGAGAGAGAGAGAGAGGAGAGAGAGAGAGAGAGAGAGAGAGAGAGATGGAGGGAGAAACACACATAGACAAGTTTCTTATCTTAAGGCTAATAAACAGTGGGGCGTGTGTAAGAGCGCGCGTCAGAGACAGAGGCACGCACATACACACCCACATACACACACACACACACACAAACACGCACACACACACACACAAAGAGAGAGAGAGATAGAGAGAGAGAGGTAGAGAGGGCGCACACACAAGAACACACACACACCACGCAAACACACACGCACCCATATAGAGGCGTTTCTTATCTTAAGGCTAATAGACAAAGGGGCGTGACAATGGATGTTAAACAAACATCTTTGCCGAAACTTATTCACATTCTTGGCAGTCTGGCTAGGTTCGAGCAAGCATGTATTGGACACGGAATGCCGAAGTATTAAATGGCTTCAGTAAACGAAGTATGTTAGATTTGGGGATTGGGGGACAGGCACAGTCTTAAAGAAAACACAGGGATATATTGCCTCTATTTCATGCTCGTCTCAAAGGTGTGGAGTTTGGGCGGGTGCAATCAGGGCCCGGGGGACCTACATCTAGAAACTATACTCATTTTAACACTTTATGTAAAGACAGGAAGTAACTATTTGCGTAAAGACATATTTTAATTGCCTGTGTAAAGGCATGAGTTTTCTTTAGTATGAGGACGTGAATTATGTCATAGTGTAAAGACATGAATTACTCTTAGTGTAAAGACATTATTTAATTCTTAGTGTAAAGATATGAGTTCACTATTAATGTAAAGGCATGAGTTTATTCTTAATATAAAGACATGAGCTAACTGTTTGTGTAAAGACCTGTGTTAACTCTTCGTGTAACGACATGAGTTACATTTTAAATATTTGTGCAAAGACATGAGTTAACTGTTTGTGTAAAGAAAGACGTTTACTCTTAATGTAAAGACATGCGTTAACTATTTGTGTAAAGACATGAGTTAACTCTTTCCGAAAAGACATCATGCAACTCTGTGTGTAACAACATCTTTCTAACGCTGTTTGTCAGTAGCTATTCATTTCTCTAAGGTGATACCATCACTCCATCTTTTACGTTCTCTTCCCCTTGCTCTATATCCATTATTTTTCTTCAATGTGGCTCTTGTTGACAGATTGTCCCACGGCATTCTTGTGAAATGGCCAAACTATTTAATCTGTTGTTCTTGAATGAAGAGTATGACATGGTTTCAGACCCAGTCGTCTTCTAATTTCCTCATTTCCAATTCTATCTCTCACTGTTACTCCCGCTTCCCAGGCAAAAGGTCAAAATGAGTCAACAAAGAATATGTATAGCATGCACGATTCTGGTCTAGATACATTCAGATCCTCTCCAGTGTCATACAGTAGTGTGCACTGTGTTGAAATTCCCTTCGTGTGATGTATAGAAGAGACTGGGGCGCGTATCGAGATATCCCTGTGCGATGAAAGTAATCTTTAACCACACACAGAAACCAACAACACCCCACACGTATTTTTACAAGTTTGTCTGCTTTTACACTGCCGCATAAAATACACACAAACCGCGTATGTTATACAACTCCTGGTTTACCACACTGCAGTCATGTCATGTTTGTTTTTACATGCTCTATACATCGGTGAATACGAAGCGTCGTATGTACTTGCTTTTGTTTTATTTAATTGTAGAAGTATTGTCTGGTCTTAGTCAGACATGACTGAGCTACTGTATAACAGTAGAGGTACTACCTGCTGTCTGTTAGCGTCGAATGTTGGGTGGCGCTCACCAAACCCGACACCCAGCATTGTGCCAACGGCTTAGGGCAGAGGAGCGTAACTGGGAGGGTTCAAGCCTGATCTAGTGAGAGGAAATGTAACATAAAGACTAAATGTCATGGCAGGGCAGACCAGGCCCTAAGCTTAGATCGGAAACTGGTCTAGGATTGAAGCTCTGACAGACCAACAGTTTGAGCAATGCTTTGCTGACCAAGCAGCTACTGCGGTTTATCATGTTCCAGATGTAGGGGTGTTACCTTTCCTGTGGAGTAAACTAGGCGGACCGAGAGAGGGATCATGCTGCATGGGCAACATATGCTCTTTACAATTCAGCCCAGGCTTTGTGCTATGGAGAGGTATAACTCCATCCCTGGTCCCCTCCACGGGTTGTAGTTATTGTGGCATCTTTGAGGCACAGTGTAACAACCTATAATTTGTCAAGACGGCAAGTTGCCAGTAGTAGCAGTAACTGGAGAATACTAGACCAGACTTCTCAAATCACATATGACAAAACAATCCATGGAAGAAAAAAAAAAGGGGGGGGGGGAGGTTGGAGGTTCCCTGCTTGCTGTTGTACAGGGCCTGTTATAGCGCGGGCAGTGCAGCTCATGGCAGGGTCGCCCATGTCTCACAGGCCAACTTGTAAATACCAGAGATACATGCTTGCTTGCTTGCTTGTGTTCGTTGGTTTGAGCTCCAACGCGAAGTCCTGTATGTCGGATGAAGGCATCCTGTTGTCCAACATCAGTGTGATGTCATACAGGACCTGAGGTTTGCGTGAGTATCCGTTGTCCCAGTCTGGCTTATTGGTGTGCAGACTGGTGGTTCCTCGCCGTACAGGCAGACACTCTCCGACTTCGGAGGAATCGGCGATCCTACTGACTTTAGCCAGGACCCCGAAGGGACCTGTTGCCCAGGACGCTCGACGAGGACGCGTCAATAGGTCTTGGCCAGTATATAACCCGGCCCTGGTGCCTTGGAAACACCTCTGCGTCCCACAGAGATACATAAACCTGCTTGCTGCTTTGTAGATAGACAGGACCCAGTCAAATGCCACAGAAGACAAACTTGAAACATACACTTGTCGAAATGGATGCACAAAGCTACAAATTTTACAAAGCAATGCGCCGGAACTATGCTTGTGATGAGATATGATGACACATGGAAGACATCCTGTCTACTCCCAGACCTCACTTTGCGACTTGGAAAACTTTCACCTGGGAACCAGTGTGTTCTAATTCTCACGCCACTTGTTTGTAAACACATGGTTTGGTAGCCATGTAAAACACACACACACACACACACACACACACACACACACACACACACACACACACACACACACACACACATAAACACACACACACACACACACACGTGACCGAGCTAATCAAATTGTATGCATCTTCTCAACCTTACGAAAAAGTCTTGACCTTCTGTTTTCCTCTATTCCCCACTGAAGTATAAACCCTCAATCAACTTACCCCAACACCCCATCTTTAGCTACCCATGCAGTGTTGCCCATATCCTTCACCCGTTGTTAATTTCTGTCTATACTTCTCTTCTCCGTGCGTGTATGTCTTCCTTTATTTCTTTTGCGCTGAGAGTTCCAGACCAAAGCTGTTCTGGTTATACTATTCTCAGGTTTTCCCTTAGGTATGACCCATACAGCATCAGCATCTTGTCTTAAACTCTTGGTTCATGAACACAATGTCCATCTAGGACAACAAGTCGTGACCAAGCTAATCAGTGTTCGTACTTCTTTTCTTTCGTCGTTTAACCCCCACCTGGGGCTTAGTCCCTCACGCAACTCACTCCAAGTAGCCCTATCCATAACTATCCGATGCAGCTCCGTTGATGACCTACACATAATATTGATGTGTGTCTCTACTTATCTTCTCCGTGTGTTTTATTTAGGTCCTCTTCTATTTTGTTGGCCCTATAGCAGTGGTTCTCAATCGGTGGGGAATTCCCCCCTAGGGGAAATTTTAGGGTTTCCAGGGGGAGGGGGGAATTAAGATTATTTCAAGATCACGTTAATACAAGAACCGATTACTTGATATTGTTTTTTCCTCCATACTTTACGATTCTGTACTTCTCGCCCTTCTAAAATTCGTAGACCCGCAAATCACGTTTTGCGTGTGTGTGTGTGTGTGTGTGTGTGTGTGTGTGTTTGTGTGTGTGCGTGCGTGTGTGTGTGTGTGGGATGGGGGGGGGGGGGTTATAGGGATGGAAATACGAAAGGGGAATGACATTCTGAACATATGGTGAAGGGATGCATGCTCCAAAAATGGTTGAGACCCACTGCCCTGTAGTTTTCAGGAATGTAAATGAACAAATTAAGGAAAACTTGGACGCAACCGAGATGGGGTTCCTAAGACGAATGTTGCGAATTCCTTGGGCTGCCAGAGTAGCTGACAACGATTGCATGAAAGAGGCTAATGAAGCTAGAACATTATATACAACATTAAGAAAGAGACAAACAGCTGTCTTTGGTCACGGTATTATACATCTTGCAAGCCGCCACATCGCTGTTCGAATTCTCTCCCCCCCCCCCCCCCCCCCCCCCCCCCCCCCAACTACCCTCCAGTTAGCAACAGCGCCAACAACCACCGCCATCAAAATTAAATTCAAATTTAAAAATGATGGAATTGGCGCCTATAGTTTAAGAAGAAAGATAAAATTTACATCATCTTAATTTGAAAAAAAAAGAGAGCTGATTCTAAAAGAGAACCTGAATGTTCTAAATATAGCCGAAAAGGAGCTCAGCCATTGGTCACGAAACGGAATGACTTCAGAGCCCAGTCGAGGAAGGGCAGGAAAAACAACAAATGAGAGTCTTTAAAAATGGAGTGAAGACCGGCAGAATTGCAGTGCGTGTAAAACGAAAAAAACTTTCAGCAATCGCATACTGCCATGTCTATTAGAGGAGAGGATGATAGTGGTTTCCATGAACTAATTGAAAATTTAGGTGCCTCTACGCATAACGCCACTCTGTATTCCATATCACTCATGTTACACTTATATGGTTTTGTTTCATGAATTATGTTTGATGTATGATGATGATGAATCTTATGGATGAGTAAGGTAGAATCATATACCTACATGTTGAAGAGGAGAGGATGCTCCTCCTCAAAGCATTTCATTGGGAGGAACCCACCTGAATGTCATATAGGAGGTGATGCCACAATGTACTTATATTGTTTATAAGTAACATTCTTTGCATTTTGTGAAGGAATTAAGACTCTTGATGTGTGAGGCCTTTTCTTTTAAATGGAAGGCTAACTAGGGAAAATAATTATGTACAAAGGGGAATTCAAATTCCCAATCGATCAAAGTATTACTCAACCTGGAGACCATGGGTGACAGGCAGGGGCGAAGATGACACTGCTTATCTGGTAGTCTAAACCTTGAGCGCCCTGTAGTGGAGGATTGGATGGAGAGGAACCAGCTATGTTGTTGATAACTGTTGGGGGACCCTAAGACCCTCTTCCCCCTTTGTTTAATTTTCTATGATGTCAAAATTCCCTTTGTTTATTTTCCTTTTTTTCTTTGGGGTTTTTATCTTCTTCCATTTCTAATGATCATATAGATGTATTTATGATATCAGTAGATATATGTTTTGATAATAGAATTTCAATTAGTGGTTAGATCCATCCATATCCACATATGACTCTTGATGTGGGCAACTGACTGGAGAGATGAAGAAGACTATTCTGAAAGAAAGTACCAGCTAGAGTTTCATTTAACCACATAGGACAGGTAAGCCTGTAACACCATAGATAAAACAGGGGACCTTTACTTGAACCTTTGATTTGAGAGACTAATCGACTATCATCCTACCTGGACCTGATCAACACTCACTCTGAGAACTCAACATATTTATTTTCACTGAACCTTTTTTACAAATGGGTTCCATAGACCCTGGAGTCAATAGACTTGAGTTTACAAGTCTTTACACTTAATATAACTCAACTGAGATATATAATTTAACCCACTGGGAAATTGAGGTTTATGTTGGTGTGTGTGTGTGTGTGTGTGTGTGTGTGTGTGTGTGTGTGTGTGTGTGTGTGAGTGAGTGTGTGTTTAAGTGAATGTTTGGGGCATTAATGTATTTTATATATCATGCCTTTGGAATGGATTATTATTTTTTGTAACAGAATTACCAATACCCCAGTTTGATGTGTTTATTATATATACAAGCGATTTCATTTCCACTCTTGAGTGTTACAAGAATTCCTTGAGTGTTTACGTTATTGTTGTTATTAATTAGTATACCCTAGATATTAATTATTTATCTGAGAGCAGAGGGGAAAAGAAACTCCACAAGAATAAAATTACTGTTCAAGGAAATCTTTTCCTTGTTCACCTTGGGGACTTCCTTGGCTCTCCTTGACTCTATTTATGGACTCAAGCAATTGACCCATGGATGGCTATTAAAATTATAACGGGCCAGGTTCACACTGGGAAAGAGGAACTGTTGTTGTCTTCTATCTCTTTGAGATTTTCCCGAAACATCCGACAGTCACGTTATGAGTAGAGAGACATTGTAGAACAGCGTGACGACTGGAAAGATCGAGGGGAAGAGAGGCAGATGCCGGCCAATAGAAATGATGCTGGATGGGTTGAGACGGTGGTACGGACGAATATCAGCAGCAGAGATGATCCAGAACACCAGGAACCGAGATATGCGGAGAAACATGAACTCATACGACAGCTGCCACGGCACTTGATGATGATGAGGAAAGGTTCCAGAGTCGGCTTTGTGGCGAAGGAGTTAGGATGCAGTTCGTAATCTCGTTCGAAACACAGCTGCTGGTGATTTGAAAGCAAACCGCATTGCGTTGGTTTCGATACACAGGTATGGGTGCTGGTCGCTCAGAAAGCAACGTAAACTTGCCAAGAAGTCACAAACAGTTAAGTATAGAGGGAAAAACAATATCAAATAATCCGTTCTTGTATTAACGCGATTTTGAAATAATCTTAATTCCCTCTTCCCCCCCCCCCCCCACCAGGAAACCCTAAAATTCCCCCTGGAGGTGGGGGGATTCCCCACTGGTTGAGAACCACTGCAGTAAAGGATATGCAACTAACTTATTATAGGCTACACTGGTTGAGAACCACTGCAGTCAAGGATATGCAACTAACTTATTATAGGCTCCACTGGTTGAGAACCACTGCAGTAAAGGATATGCAACTAACTTATTATAGGCTCCACTGGTTGAGAACCACTGCAGTAAAGGATATACAACTAACTTATTATAGGCTCCACTGGTTGAGAACCACTGCAGTAAAGGATATGCAACTAACTTATTATAAGCTCCACTGGTTGAGAACCACTGCAGTCAAGGATATGCAACTAACTTATGATAGGCTCCACTGGTTGAGAACCACTGCAGTCAAGGATATGCAACTAACTTATTATAGGCTCCACTGGTTGAGAACCACTGCAGTCAAGGATATGCAACTAACTTATTATAGGCTCCACTGGTTGAGAACCACTGCAGTCAAGGATATGCAACTAACTTATTATAGGCTCCACTGGTTGAGAACCACTGCAGTCAATGATATGCAACTAACTTATTATAGGCTCCACTGGTTGAGAACCACTGCAGTCAAGGATATGCAACTAACTTATGATAGGCTCCACTGGTTGAGAACCACTGCAGTCAAGGATATGCAACTAACTTATGATAGGCTCCACTGGTTGAGAACCACTGCAGTCAAGGATATGCAACTAACTTATGATAGGCTCCACTGGTTGAGAACCACTGCAGTCAAGGATATGCAACTAACTTATGATAGGCTCCACTGGTTGAGAACCACTGCAGTCAAGGATATGCAACTAACTTATGATAGGCTCCAGACAAAGATCTATCTTGTTGGGCTCTCCTCAGGTTTTCTCAACGTGACCCATCTAGCGGCAGCGTCTTCTGTTCACCTTTTGATCCACTGGTGTTTGTTTGTTACCCATTCACAAAGACTACATTTAGGTACAGTTTATTTTTAGAGACCTGGTGAATGTTATATTCAATTTAAAATTCAAACACTTACAGCTGTCGTTTTTAAAAAACTCCAGACAGAAATAATTAATTGTAAATAAGGTCGTTGCCGCCCCAAACCACGGAATTATTAAAGTAAGTACACACCTACGTTGGCTTCTCAATTGAGAAAGGGTAACCCCCCCCCCCCCCCCCCCCTTCCCCCACCTTTTTTATAATTAAAGCACAATTACCTATTCTCTATATCACAGTAAATTTATTTCTGTTACAAAATACCATGACAGGGGCGGCCGTGGCTGAGAGGTCAAGGGGTGTACCTCTGACATAAAGGTTACCTGGTTCGTTCCCAGCTTGGGGACTGGATATATTTAAAAAAAAAAAAAAAATTGGTACCTAATGATGTCGCACGTCCCCATAATCAGCTTGTGTAATGAGATAGATACCTAGCCCTCTCGGCTAATGGCTAAACGAAAGAGATCATGTGAGCAATTAGTGCACGTTAAACACCCATGACATTTACAAATCGCAAAGAGTAGGTCTTAAGACTACTGCCCTGTCAAATTTGTTAGATCAGAAACCCTACTCGTAGGTAGATAAGGCTCGTTACCTTGAGTGGAATTTGACTAGGGAAAGCAGGTTGACAAAAATGCATGCCGAAATCGGACATACCGACCTTTGATGTGCGTAACTAATACCATAACGTACCCTTGAATTTTGGCAGAGGCATTATGCATAGTATACCTGTGCGGGCTGTTGATTTGTCGCGACTCCTGTCTGTTCCACTTTTCACATGGGGCAGTGAGGATCATTTCGTGTGATATTCACGGGCACAGGAAGGGAACGTAATGGGGCGACACTTTGCCGTGAAGTTGTAACCGCGACTAACAACTAATTTGTCTCGGTTTGTTAAGTTGAAGTCAATTGATACACGCAAAACTCAGTCCTTTATACTTTAAACAGTGTGTACTCGAGTTTAAGCGAGCGAACAAAGAAGAAGAAGAATTGAGTTTTTAAAAATGGTCTTGACATGAAAGTGACTGAAGTTTTCATTTGCTGAAGGAATGGCGAAATGGTATCACAATCTCATTGTTAGTTAAAGTAAAGACAGAATGGTAATACAGACGATGGTGTTGTTCTTTGTTTGCGCTGGCTCGCTTAGAACTCAACCGTAGTCCATACAGGCTACTTCTAGTAGCACTGGATGGAATTTCGCGCGTGGATTAGCTTTCCCTCTTGCAAATGCAATGGATTTGATATATTGTCTGATCTAGAGATGAGATCCTATTTCAAGATGTGGATGATCAATGGGAAATATTCAAGAATTCAATCAGTTTGGCTGCAGAAAC
>JACEFZ010024651.1:0-12500 GCA_014155875.1 Cepaea nemoralis | reverse complement strand
ATTCTAACTGTTGTCTGGCTCATTGCTCTTTTTGATATTTACTTTTACTTCTTTATTAAAACCCATTGCTTAGTAATATTTATTTAATTTTCCTCTCTATACCAAATATAACACACCAAAGGAACAGACTATTAATCGAATCTGCAAAGGTCATCATTCTCACAAAGTAAAATTTGAAGAATCTTGCCTGTGAACAGATTTATGCAAATGTGATTGCTAACGAGGATCTTCTACGAAAAGTTGGCTCCTCCGCTAAATATGTTGTGTAATTTATAAAGATTACTAGCTGACCCGGCCCGGCTTCGCCCATGCCCTGGCGGGGATCTATCTATCTATCAGTCTGTCTGTCTGTCTGCTTGTTTGTCTGTCTGTCTGTCTGTCTGTCTGACCCGGCCCGGCTTCACCCAGTCCCTGGTGGGGAGCATCTCATTTAATTCATATACGTAGTCATATAAGCTCCCGTTCCCGACTGTCTGTCTGTCTGTCTGTCTGTCTGTCTGTCTGTCTGTCTGTCTGTCTGTCTATCTGTCTGTCTGTCTGTCTGTGCCGGCCCGGCTTCACCCAGTCCCTGGTGGGGAGCATCTCATTTAATTCATATACGTAGTCATATAAGCTCCCGTTCCCGACTATCTGTCTGTCTGTCTGTCTATCTATCTGACCCGGCGTGGCTTCGCCCAGCTCCTGGCGGGGAGCGTCTCATTAAATTCACACAGTAACTTAAAAGAATGTCCTTCCACACACCATCCATTATTTTTAATGAAAACTGTTTTTAATCACCTACATGACTGTAGATAACTTCTTTAAGCATAAAAAGATGAGTTACAATGTTATGCATTATGCATTATTTTTATGAAAACTTTGAAAATGCCTTAAAGATTATATCATTATTTATTATAACTCATATGCCTGTAAATAACTATAGGCAAAGAGTTTATAAATCTTTGAAAACCATGCAACAATATGACTATAAAGTATATAGAAATATTATTAAAAGTTATGCCCCATGAAATAACTTTTCTAGAGTTAAGTCCCCTTGCTATATAGAAATTATAATGAAAAATGAAATATTAAATTTTATTAAGCAAGTAGCCGATTTTACACCAAGAAACTATTATAGTCGGTTGCACAGGAATGAAAGGAAGACGTGTAGAAAATTTCATCTCAATCGGATGTACCGTTATCGAACGCATCCAATACATATCCAACCACCCACATACATACACTCTGTTTTATAGATATAGATAAGGTAATAACATAAATAAACACACATAGTATTGTTTGGTACTCACAGAAGGAGAAGAAGGAAGTAGAAACTAGAGGACGCACTAAACAACATAAAATTTGAAAGCTATAATTACCGACCGGGATTCGAACCTGTCACCTCCAAATGACGACAGCGCCTCGCTGCAGGAACAAGTGTACTTCGACGCATGACCAACTAGACACTCCAAAAAAAGTGTCTTCATTGGTCATGTCTATCATACACATGAACCTACAACTATGGAATACGGACAGAACTCGTATCAAACCATTTAGTACCATAGGTCTCATAATTTATATTAAACCAGCATAGGTCAAATAACAAACACACAAACACATCGGACAGTAATGCTGGTGTCGAGTATTTATGAACAAGCATTTAAAGAAGAGAAATGATTGGTCGGTTCTAATATTGTACACGTAAACACAAGAAATAAATGGGGGGAACCGTTGAGGCCACTAAGACGATTACATAAATAAACACACATAGTATTATTTGGCACTCACAGAAAGAAAAGAAGGAAGCAGAAACTAGAGGACGCACTAGACAACATAACTGTCACCTCCAAATGACGACAGCGCCTCGCTGCAGGAAACAAGTGTACTTCGACACATGACCAACTAGACACTCCAGAAAGGTTATAATTGTACAATCGGATGTTTAAATAATGTTATTTAGCATTTTGAAAAAGGCATCCATTGAATTTATATTTATTTTTTAACATGGTCGTTTCTTGGTCGATTCACTAAGAGTAAGATACACTTATTTGCAGCTATTGTAATAAAATTGTACTAATTGTGGATTTAATCTGGAACGATTCAAATGTCATTCAATATGTCCTCCTTTGTCCTCATTTTTGTCTTATTATGTCCTCCTTTTGGTGCCTACGTATCTGGCAGCCCTAAGTTTACAGCAATCTTTATGTAGCCTAATGCAACAGTTCAGTCTACCAGCCAACCTTTTATCAAAGCAACCTACTACCTACCAATCTACATACAAACAAAGCAATATGCATGTCTACCAGCCTATCTACAAACAAATCTATTTTATGTACGTGGACCAAGAAGAATATACTACTACTTCTTCTACTACTACTACTGCTGCTGCTGCTGCTACACTACTACTACTACTACTACTACTACTACTACTACTACTACTACTACTACTACTACTACTACTACTACTACTACTACTACTACTACTACTACTACTACTACTACTACTACTGCTGCTGCTGCTGCTGCTGCTGCTGCTATTACTACAAATACTACCATAACTGCTGCAGCAACTATTATTGCTACTATTACTACTACTATTACAACGCTACTTCCACTACTGCTGCTGCTACTACTACCACTACTATTACTACTGCTACTACTACTTCTGTTGCTACCACTAATATTACCATAACTTCTGCAGCAACTAGTACTGCTAATACCACAACTAGGTCAGCATGGCCAAATGGATAAGAACACGTGTTCTTAAACATCCGGCGTGCTAATGCCGAGTTAAGGGGTTCAACCCAACATCGGACAGTGGACTAAAATGTTGACCTGTCCTTGACTTGGGGACGTTAATTACAAGTACCTCAGAAGTCGGAGTGGGTTCGCCTGATGGCGAGTGACACTGTTAATAGGGAAAGCTAATCCACACACACAATTCAGTCCAAATACACTACTAGAAGTAGTGTGTATGGACTACGCTTGAGTTCAAAGCGAGCGAGTGCCAACAATAAAATACCACAAACAATGCTGCTACAAATCTTATTAGTCCAAAACGTGTCCGAGTCTACTGTCTATCTGTGTGTCTGTCTGTCTGTCTGTCTGTCTTTCTGTCTGTCACACGGACTTTCGTTGATTGTCTTGTTCTATAACAATTCCTATAACTGTTATCTCTATATTAAACATGTGTATATTGCTATGTGATTGCCAAAAAAAAAAAAAATGACAAACAAATAAAGAAACAACGCCACCCCCCCCCTCCCCCCCCCCCCAAAAAAAAAAAAAACAAAACAAATACTGCTGCTCTGATCTGTGGAGTGTTAACAAATGAAGACGCTCTGCGCTCGAATATGAGATGATATAATGAGAAAGTGATATGGATGTAATGATAAAGTGATATTGATGTAATGAGAATGTGAGTTGGATATAATGAGGACACTATATGGATATAATGAGATTATAATGTGGATATAATGAGATAGTGATATGAATATAATGGTAAAAGGTGATGGGTGTAATGATAAAGTGTGTTTATTATAATGAGAAAGTGAGATTATTATAATGAGAAAGTAAGATTATTATAATGAGAAAGTGAGATTATTATAATGACAAAGTGAGAATAACATAAAGAGAAAGTATATTCTAAAAACGAGAAAGTGGCACTATCATAATGAAAAAGTAGCAATATCATAATGAGAAAGTGAACTGGGCATAATAACCTTCTGTTACTTGTTTTTGTGTCTCCGATATGGGGACAGTAAGCGTACTCATGATGTTAAATTCCCCGATTATTTCAAGGTCGCAATAAAACAGACAACTATTACTTGGTATAGTCTTTCCTTCCCTGTTTAGAGTTCTGCATTTCTGGCGCTTCGGGAATCCTTGTTATACCGAAGAACCAGGCTACATAATCTATGTGGTAAGTAAACCCGTAAATACTGTTTTTATGAGACGTATTGCATTGTTCTGTTTATCACGCAGAGTCTCGTAGCGGGCGAGAACTGGAAGTGGTTCTACCCCCGTTGGTGACTTGCGGGATAATTGAGCCGGCCGCTCAGAAAGCAATGGCAAACTACTGAGGGTAATATTGCCAAGAGATCAACAGACAGCTGAAAGATGCTGCTGTTGACAGCGATGTCCTGTAAAAGGATATGCGAATGTAAAAAAGAAAAATTGCATTGTTCTACTATGTATTATTAACTTTAGCATCCATTTTTATGTTACTTTGTAATTTACGACCATTTAAGTTGGCAGTAAATCTCACGCTGAAATTATGAAGATCGCATGCGGTTGCAGAAGGAGCGGCTGGCCGAGTGCAGCGACGCCGGATTCTCCTTCCGGAGACCCGGGTTCGAATCCTCGGTAAGGTGTGGGATTTTTTTCAAAAAGAAAATCGTAACCTGCACAGTTCGCAGCGACTGCACTAGCCATGTGGCCTTAATCCCGCAGGCTCAAAGACCCTACTGCCATACATCGCAAGGTACTATATTGGCAGTAAATGACAGTTAAATGACAGTATTGACAGCATGCGGTTGCAGTTGCGGCTCAGCTGAGACGAATGGCCCCGTTAAACCATCAACTATATCAAATTGGTTGTATTTTGGCCCTTTAATTTGTAGCTTGTATTAAGGCTTTCGTAGATTGGGCTCCTTGTTTTCGGTTTCCTGGCTTCTGGTTGGTTGATTGTGTTCGTTACTTTCTTGTTGTGGTTGTCCATGTCTGGACAGAGCCGTGCACTTGTTAAGGCCTGGAGTAATTGTGTACCCGCCCCGTCGTATGGTGCTGTTTCCTTCAGGGATCATTACCGATAGTCGTCTCTTCTGGTGTTCCACCTATTTCCTCGTCTTGGGTTGTCTGCGAATCTTCTCGTTCTTCTTTGTTTGTGTCGTTTCGATAGTTCGATCTAGATGGAGAGCGATATCGGTTCATTACCGCCCTACACACTTGGTCTTGGTCTGGGTAGCCTTCTTCATCCAATTCTATTTCACCTTATGTTTCTTCTTCTTCTCTCTGGGTCTTTGCATTTTCTGGTTCGGATGTTTCCTTCTGTGACTTGAGCAGTTCTATTTGGTCTCTTTCTTCTTGGATCTGTTTAAGAGATTCTTCTGTCTATTCTCTCTCTTCTTGCATTTTTGATAGAGTTTCGTCTGTCTCCGCCTTTATAGCAGCCATTCGAGCGACATTCTACTCAATCTTCTGCTGAACTTGCTTCAGTCCATCCAGGATGCGCTGAACGGCCGTTATCTGTTTCTTGCGTCTTGTCTTTTTCTTCCTCCATGCTTTTGAACTATGATCTCAGGTCCTTCAGTTGGCCTTCCAGTTGCGCTTTGTCACTTTTTGAAAGTCGATTGGTCGCCTCGTACTGCCTCCTGGCCTCTTTATATGGTAGGTTGGATTTGATGGCAATCTTCATGGCTTCCGTGCTGTCTTGGTGGCAGGGGCAGCCGAGGTACCTGGCGAAATGGTTGCCGAGGCAGTTGGCGTACTTTATATTAGTTCTGCTTGATGTCGGCCTTCTCTTCTTGTGCAATCTTCTGCATAAGTGTTGTGGTCTTTGGGTTTTTGTTGATGGGGACCACTACTCCATCAGGTGTCTTGCGCAGCTGGTAGATGCTGATTCTTCACAGCTCGTTTTCCAACAGGCTCAGTATCTTGTCTGTTGGTAGCGACGACAGTTTGGCTTCTCCAAAGCTTGTCTGTTTTAGCAGTATTTTGCCGGCGAAGTCCTCCGTTGTTGTTTCCTCCTGTGTGGAGGTCTCTGGTAAACTGGGCTGCATCACAATATTAAAATGGTCATAGCTGGAGTATGACAAGGAAAACTGCTATCACCGTCCATTGAAATACCACATTACAGCATGCGATATCTTTTTTTTCTTCATCGATTCGACTCGCGTGCTCTATCGAAAACAGATCACGATCGGATAACGCAGAGGATGCCTCGCGTTAAAAGTGCCGCGCAGAGACATGCACAATATACAGCCGGGAAGAAGAAGGCAGAGGCGAGGAATGCCACTGCGACTGCTGAGCCCATTTCTACACACAACAGTCCAACTCCTTCACTAGCTGAAGCCATTCCCGTCGCTGAAGAGACCACAACTGAAGCCAGCAGCAGCCGGGAAGTTCTCAACAGCACCAAGGTGATGCAGCCCAGTTTACCAGAGACCTCCACACAGGAAGCAGTTATCTTCCCTTTAGTTCAGTTGTAATCTCCGTTGGCGTCTGTGTTACCGACAGTGGTGTGAGTGTGTAGGTCACATTTTGTCAAAGGATGCTTGCTTGCTTGCTTGTGTTCGTTGGCTTGAGCTCCAACGCAAAGTCCTGTATGTCGGATGAAGGCATCCTGTTGTCCAACATCAGTGTGATGTCATACAGGACCTGAGTTTTGCGTGAGTATCCGTTGTCCCATGTCTGGCTTATTGGTGTGCAGACTGGTGGTTCCTCGCCATACAGGCAGACACTCTCCGACTTCGGAGGAACTGTCAAAGGATAAAATAGTATTTTGCTCTTTGTTCATATTGAATGATAAACTGACACGTAAACATTATTATCTCGGCTTAGAATTGACCTACAAACTTGAATAAGGTACCGTTGGATTTGTGTTTTCAAGAGGTATCCAACTATGTAGGTTATATAATTAAAAAGCAATTTAGAAAATGTTACTAAAGTGGCTAGATAAATATAATGAGAAATTGAGATGGATACAAGAAGAAAGTGACATGGATATATTGAGAAAGTAAGACAAATCTAATGAGAAATTTAGATGGATATCTTCTTCGTTCATCAGTTGTTGTTTTTTTTCGGACGTGATTGCGCTGTGCCTGTTTATAGCAGAGCTGCGTTCTTGCGCCGTTAGGCAGACACATCCGACTTCTGCGGGCATTTGTTGACCGGGTTAATCTTCCCGGGGAGATGGATATAAGTGATATAGATTAAATGAGACCAAAACTTTGAACCTCCCTATTGCTACAGTGTCTGTAGTATAATGTCGAGGCGGATCAACGATTGAAACAAATTATCACAGATCCTTCAAGCATAAAGTCCAGCTTGAGTAGCTGCTTACTTCGTTGCCGTTGGGTAAGCTAGCAGGTGTTGGAGTGTGGGTTCAGTCGGGCGAAGCTGGTGTTGAGTCAAGGGTGTTAGTTGTTAAAACATCAAACACCAGTTGGTGGTTGATCCTGTTCTGAGTCGATCACGTTTCCATCCACTTAGCCAGCCAAAATAGTTGTACTAATTGTTTTGCAACGGTTGTTGTAATTGGATCAGAGGGAGCTCACAGAGAAGATTAACGGGAAGTTGGAGGTGAAAATATAAGGATGGGAAGCAGCAGCAGAAGAAGAAGAAGAAGAAGAAGAAGAAGAAGAAGAAGAAGAAGAAGAAGAAGAAGAAGAAGAAGAAGAAGAAGAAGAAGAAGAAGAAGAAGAAGAAGAAGAAGAAGAAGAAGAAGAAGAAGAAGAAGAAGACAGTCCCGATCACTGTACTGTTGTCCTGACAACATAGTGTACACACCACACACTGAAAATGTCACCATGGCACAGTAACGAGGCATGTGGCTATGTTGTTTTCATCTCTCCTGAAGTGACAAGAATACGCTATTGGCAGCCTGTCTTGCAAGTTGTAATACACAGACACGTCAATAGATTGGCTGCGCCCAAGGAATACTGGATTAACATAAGGCATAATTTCCCGCACTAATAGATATAAATGACAAATGCTGAGACTGAGGACTATAAACATTGTAAACAACTCGTTAAGTTAGTTGCATGTTTATACGATCAACCCGAGTATTTAAATGCTGTTTATGGTTTATTTGACAACATTAGTAGTTTGGTAGTTAGCCGGCTCCGTGGTTACGGACGCAGTTCTTAATCTCGCATACCCACGTTCGAAACACAGCTGCGGGAGATTTGGCATCAGAACTCCTTGCGCTGGTTTTTTATACAAAATGGTTTGGGTGCCGGTCGTTCAGAAAGCAATGGCAAACTAGTGAACGTAAACTTGCTAAGATATCACAAAGGCAAAAATTGCTGGTGTTGACTGCAACGTCCTATGAAAGGATATGCAACTAACCTTTTTAAACATACAAGTAAATGGGAATATTCTTAAACAAGGTAATCATAACAATTATCTCGGAACAGTCTTAACGTATGATGCGAGATGCCATGAATTGGCTAGACAAGAATTGCTATGACAAAGGTAACCTTATGCAAGATGGAAAAACACATTGACCAATAAAAAGATGTCATTTGCAACGAGAAAAAGAGTATTAAGGTGCTACATAGAACCTGTACTTTTATATGAATGTGAAGCGCAGACAATGAGCAGACTATTTATAAAACATCTTATGGCCATGGAAATATAATTTCTGAGGAAAATGCAAAGAATACCATGGACAGACAGAAAAACTAATGACAAAAGTCCTACAAGAAACAAATGAAAACCGCAAACTGATTAGAGAAATTAGAATAGACAGTCAACATATTTTGGCCATGTTATGAGAAGAAATAAATTGAAGAACTTGGTGACAACTGGCAAGATCGAGGGGCAGGTAATAAGGGGAAGACAGAGAAGTAAATACCTGTACAGCTTGACCACGTCGTATGGTCGAGACAAGAACACTGAGCTGATCCATGACTCTGGTGATCGAGTGAGATGGCGAATGATGACCGCCCACGCTTATCGGATTGGCATATGATAAATGAATATGTATACGGCTGAAAAAGCCTGCCAACGTCACCTTCAGGAACTTGTATAGTTTGAATCCTAGCGTACCTATAGTTTTCATTTATTATGTATTACCTAGAGCAGGGGTTGCCAACCTTTCCAATAGAGGGGCCAATTTCAGAAATAATATTTCCTGCCGGGCCTCGCGCCTAATTTTTTTTTATAGTTAAATTAAAGTAAACAAGCAAGCGTGCTACAGCTTCCACCACATCGTCGTTTCCCACTCCGCGGGCCACAACATGACTATCGGCGGGCCGCATGCGGCTCGTGGGCCTCGTGTTGGCCACCCCTGACCTAGAGTATCTTCTTGTCTCAACTTCCTTCTGTTGCTACTATGAGTTCCAACCAATACCAGCGAGAATATCCGGGAGCCGCCAGACATGAACATTTTGTCCACAGAACAAGACATTTCTTCTTCTTCTTCGTTCATCCGGAGTTTTTTTTTCGGATGTGATTGAGTTGTGCCTGTTTCCAGCAGAGCTGCGTTCTTACGCCGTTAGGCCGACACATCCGACTTCTGCGGGCATTTGTTGACCGGGTTAACCTTCTCGGGAACAAGACATTTGATTAACCAACACAGAACCAGTACGATCTGTCGATATACGGTAGTGACGGTGTTAAGGAGGAGATCGAATCACTTATGGACCTGCCCCGAGTGTGATGATGATTCATTCTTTCATCCAGCAGCATGTCCCTTGCAGAACCTCGCTCCCATAACAACATTCCGGTAAACCTCTCGATCATAAGCAAGATGCCCCGCGTCGGATATACATACCTTTCTGGAGATCATCCGCCACATACGGCGCCCATCTTTTCGTTGGCCTTCTTCTTCCTCTCTTCCCGGGGATATACCCCTTCATGATTGTTCTCTCCAGACATTCATGACGTTTGAGATGACCAAAATATTTCAATTTTCTTTGTTTTATTGTCTTTAGTAGCCAACCTTCTTCAACATTCAGATCTTGTCGTATGGTGAATTTGTTCTTGTCTGTATCCAAGACATTCTTAGAGCCCGTCTATAACATTTATATTCAAAGGCATTTATGCGCGGTTCAGCTTGTTTAGTAAGTGTCCGGGTTTCACAGGTGTATGTTGCAATGGGAACGACACATGATCTTAAAATTCTAATTTTTGTAGTTCTGTCTGTCACCCTACACAAGTTATTTAGTTATTTTAGTAATCACTAATCAGCCATGAATTTGTTACAATAGTTGATCGAATGACTAGCGGGCATATAAACTTGATTTTGTAAGCTGTGGTTTGTTGGTTAACTCGTCTGTCCTTGGTTGGAGAGGAAAGTTATGTTTAAAGGACAATGGCACATTTCCAACACACATAACTTTCCTCTCCAACCAAAGCTGCCGTACGGATCCTAATATTTATCTGTGGGATCGTCACGTGGCGTGACGGTGTATGCACTTCAAGCGGATCATGGGTGGGACATTTTCTAGAGTCACGGTCGTAATCCGGATTTTGTGTTAAGAGATGCGTTCAGAAGTGAAAACGGCCGCGTATTATTGTTTGCTTATGGATAACTGGCTAGGTCGGTCTCTCTCTCTCTCTCTCTCCTCTCTCTCCTCTCTCTCTCCTCTCTTCTTTCCTCTCTCTCTCTCTCTCTCTCTCTCTCTCTCTCTCTTCGATCTCTTTCTCATTCTTGCTCTCACTATTGCTCTCTCTCTCTCTTTTGCAGTCCATTCTCTTGCTCTCTCTATCTCTCTCTCTCTCCTCTCTCTCTCTCTCTCTCTCTCTCTCTCTCTCTCTATTGCCCGATTTACTGCTCTGTCTCGCTCTCTCTCTCTAAGCTTTCTCTCTCTGCCTTGCTATCTTTATCTCTGTTGCACTCTCTTTCTCTCTCCCTTTCTCTTGCTCTCTATATTGCTCTCTCTATTACTTTTTTGCTCTCCCATTTCTCTCTTTCTCCATTGCTCTCTCTATTTCTATCTCTCTTTTGCTCTCTCTCTCTCACTCTCTCTCTCTCTCTCTCTCTCTCTCTCTCTCTATATATATATATATATATATATATATATATATATATATATATATATATATATATATATATATATATATATACAGTTTTTTTCCTCCATTTGGTCCATTTCCTTCTCTATATTGCTTTCTCTCTTTTGAAGTATTTTTCTTGCTGTCTCTCTGTTGTTCTTTCTCCTTTGCTCTCGTTCTCCTCCCTTCCTCCCCTAGCAAACAACATGAAAACATATCAAGACGCCCTATAGTCTCAAAGTATAATGTGTTCCCAACCCACGCCTACTGATAAAAGTCGAACAGACAAAAATACAACACAAGGACGGAGCCACTGGCGTAAACCACAACAACACATCGACAGTAAGACAGAGGTCTCCGTCTGTGAATGAAGTGGTTTGACAGGTTCGAGTTAGAGGCCCTGAGCTTCATCCAAACCTGACTTGGCTGATATGAGATGGATCAGGATGTGTAAAGTATATTTACTAGAGAGCTCGTATTTCTCTATGTGTCTTACCAAGTACAGTAAAATTCGGTTACAAAATTAGTTGCATATCCTTTGCAGGACGTCGCAGTCAACCCCATCACTTTTTGGCCGTTTGTGATTTCTTGGCATGTTTACGTTCAGTAGTTTGCCATTGCTTTCTGTACGACAGGTTCTCATACCATTGTGTGAAAACCAACGCAAGGCGGCCTGCTTCCAACGTTTCGAACGCGGTATGCGGGATTGCTAACTGCGTATGTAGCCCCTTCGTCACAGAGCGAAAGTATGTACAGTACAGTAACAAAACAATAAAGTAAAGTACAGTATGGTACATTATAATAAAATATAATAAAGTAAAGCACAGTATGGTACATTATTTTAAAAAATATATAATAAAGTAAAGTACAGTATGATACAGTATGGTAAAATATAATAAAATAAAGTAAAGTAAAGTACGGTACTGTAGAATAAATTATAATAAAGTACAGCACGGTGCAGCACATTACAGTAACATACAATACAGTACAGTATAAAGTCAAGGAACCTGTTCCACGCCTCGGGGCTTATTGGCTATATGGTGCTAGCTCTATACTTGTATACAGCAATCGGTACTCAATAGACATGTTTGTCAATATCACGTCCACCGTCTTTACTTCCCAGACCATTCCCTGGCACCTGCTTAAGGAAGGATCAATCGACCAGGGAACACAGGTCAATTAACACAAATGCCCATCTCGATGGAGATGCCAGAAGATGACCACCCGCCGGCATGCGCACCAGCTAGCCCCTCAATGCCACCCATCTCCTATAACAGGCTACTCTGTTATATTAGCCATTGCGCCGCAGTAGCTCCCATAGCTCACCAAGACAAGGGTAATCATCAATACTTGGTCTAGGAGTTGTAAGACGAGCTGTTTGGGTTGAAAATAATGACTTTAGTGTTTCAACCCTTGTAGATATTCGTGAGGTAAGAAAATATAAATCAATCAATCAGAAGTTGTCACCCAATACAGACGTCATATCACATCGGTAAAGCTCATGTATGGTTTGTCTCTCTCAGAAGATGTCGAAGAGTACGGATAATTATAGTTTCAGTAGCCACTTGATTATGGAGATCTCTGATTTGTCCACTTCCACTCTTCATCCTCCTAGTGTCGAACTGGATTCCTGATTTCTTCAGTCGTGTTGGAGATGTGCCTAAGTGGAAGAAATAGATTCACACTAGCTAAGGTAGTGGAGCATATCACTAAGTCCCTATAACCTTTAACCCCATAAACAAGAGGCGATCATGTATCAACTTTTGTTTTCCCGGAAGTTCGGGTTAATCCGGGAAAGG
>JACEFZ010024650.1:0-15349 GCA_014155875.1 Cepaea nemoralis | reverse complement strand
CCTCCCCCTCCCCCCCTTCATTCTTCTTCCTCCTCCCTCCTCATTCCTCCTTCTACTCTTCCTCCCTCTTCCTTCTCCCTCCACCTCCCTCCTCCTCCCTCTTCCACCCCCTCCCTACTCCTCCTTCTCCTCTTTCCCCCTCCTCCTCCCTCCTCCCCCTCTATTCCACCCTACTCCTCCCTCCTCCCTCCTCTCTCCGCCTTTCTTTTCCTCCCTCCTCCTCTTCCCTCCTCCTCCCTCCTCCACCCTCTTCCTCCTCCTTCCTCCTACTCCTCCTTTTTTTTCTTCTTCTGCTGCTGCTGCCGCTGTTCCATTTACACAAGTTAATTGTTGGGGGAATATGTAAAGATCTTTCAAGTGCTCTTTCTAATGCTTTTTGAAAGTTGGTCTTCGTTTATCTAAGGTTGTTCTAACCGCAACCAATAAATGATCAGACAGACAGACAGACAGACAGACAGACAGACAGACAGACAGACAGACAGACAGACAGACAGACAGACAGACAGACAGACAGACAGACAGACAGACAGACAGACAGACAGACAGACAGACAGACAGACAGACAGACAGATAGTCGGGAACGGGAACTTATATGAATTAAATGAGATGCTCCCCATCAGGGGCTGGGCGAAGCCGGGCCGGGTCAGACAGACAGACAGATAGACAGACAGACAGATAGATAGTCGGGAACGGAAACGGGAGCTTATATGACTACTTTTATGAATTAAATGAGATGCTCCACACCAGGAGCCAGGCGATGCCGGGCAGGTTCAGACAGACAGACAGACAGACAGACAGACAGATAGACAGACAGATAGACAGACAGACAGACAGACAGACTGACAGACAGACAGAGACAGGAACGGGAATGGGAGCTTATATGACTACTTATATGAGTTAAATGAGATGCTCCACACCAGGAGCCAGGCGATGCCGGGCAGGGTCAGACAGACAGACAGACAGACAGACAGACAGACAGATAGACAGACAGATAGACAGACAGACAGACAGACAGACAGACAGACAGACAGACAGGAACGGGAATGGGAGCTTATATGACTACTTATATGAATTAAATGAGATGCTCCCCACCAGGAACTGGGCGAAGCCGGGCCGGGTCTGCTAGTTACCTATAAAAACTGCGACGTCTGTGGACTTGGGGTAGCGAAGCATAGTTTTACAATTCCAACTTATGGGTTTCAGGTTAGCCGCAGACGATTTGGGATCGCTTTCAGTTAGTGTTCTCAATGCTAAGAGCGTCAACCATTCAGAAATCAACAGCAAGCTCAGTCAATCAATCAACCGTCTCCACAATGAAGGTTGGCTGCAATGGATCTCCAACACTGTCTGTCTCTCGCCTTGACTGTACATTCTGCCAGGCTGATGTTCGTCCATCTCTTGATGTTATCTTCCCACTTGCATCGTTTTCTACCTCTCGCTCGCTTGCCCTCAACCCTGACTTCCAGTATAGTTTTTAGAAGAGTATCATGTCTTTTAACGTGGCCAAAATATTTCACTTGCCTCCTCTTTATTTCTTTCATCAACTCTCTCTCTTCATTCCCAGTTTTTCTAGAACCTCTGCATTTTGATTGTTTTTGTTTCCATAAAATACGACATATTCGTCTGTATATCCACATCTCCAGGGTTTCTATGTTACTTTCTAGTTGCTTATTCAATGCCCAGGCTTCCGCGCTATACAGTAGCGTTGAATATACGTAGCATTTGACAATTCTCATTTTAATGCGTTATTAATCTATCTAGATGTTAATACTGATTCCATGCCGTTGAAAGCATTTTTGGTCATTCCTATTCTCTTTTTGATTTCTATTTCACTTCTGCCATCATCTGTTATTATATGTCCAGGATAGGCGAAACTTGTTACTTGTGCCCGTTTACTGTGATGTTCATTGATGACCTTTCCTTTGACTTCTAATTATCATAGTTTTTGTTTTTTTGATATTAATATCTAAGCCACATTCTGAACTGTGCCTGTTTACTTGTTCCACTAGGTCTTAAAACTCTTGCTGACTTTCAGATAGTAACACGGTATCGTCAGCATACCTAAGGTTGTTTATGATTCTTCCATTGATGTTAAGTCCAGGCATTTCAACTAGTTTTAACATTCTTTCTGTGTATATGTTGAAGAGGCTTTGGGACAGTAAACATATTTGTCGTACTCCTCTTTTTATCTCTATAGGCGACGAATAGATAAATCCGCATCTAATAGTGTTCCCAGTACAAGTTACTAATGAGTCGTTCATGTTGTACTCTATCAAAAGCTTTCTTGTAGTCTATAAAACAAACATATAGACTTTTTTGAACTTCTATATATTTTTCAATTAACAACCTCAAACAGATAATTGCTTCTCTGTTGCCGCTGTTTTTGCTGAACCCAAATTGTTCTTCAGCTACTTCCTCATCTATTTTATGTTGAATTCTTTCATGTATGACCTAGAGTAGTATCTTAGTTATGTGGTTCATTAAGCTAATAGTTCTGTAATCCTCACAGTCAACAGCCCTTGGCTTCTTCGGTAGTGTGGTGAAAATGGATGTTTTCAAGTCCTTGGGGATATACGCAATATTATATATATATATATATATATATATATATATATATATATATATATATATATATATATATATATATATATATGATATCAGATATGACTGAGCTACCGTATAACAGTAGACGGTACTACCTGGTTTCTGTTAGCGCCGAACGTTGGGCGGCGCTTACCAAACCCGACACCCCACATTGTGCCAACGGCTTCGGGCGGAAGAGCGCAATTGGGAGGGTACAAGCCTTACCCTGGTGCGAGGAAATGCAAGCTAAAGACAAAATTGTCATGGCAGGGCAGACCAGGCCCTAAGCCTTGGTTGGCGACTGGTCTAGGATCGAAGCTCCGACAGGCGGACAGTTAGAGCATTGCTTTGCTGATCCGGCAGCTTCTGCAGCTTGTCTTGTTCCAGATGTAGGGGTGTTACCTTTCCTCTGGAGTGAACTAGGCAGGCCGAGAGAGGGATCATGCTGCATGGGCAACACATGATCTCTATATTTTAGCCCAGGCTTTGTGCTATGGAGAGGCAATAACTCCATCCCTGGTCTTAACTGGTCTCGGAATCAAAGCGAGAGGCAACTGTTACGGGTTATAAGTCCTTGTCAGTTGGCGTAGACATGGGGCGCCACGCGTTGCCTCTGACGGTGGGAGACACCTATAGGTGTCACTGATCAGCTACCGCCCGCCTCAAGCTGGGCAGCCCCCAGCCAATTGGGTGCTGATCCGCCACAGCCTGCCTGCTTCAATGGGTGCTTGGGGCTAGGACAAAATCTGAATCGCAGGCTGTAAAACCAATGCACCAGGTACAAACAAAAATAAAAATAGAAACCTCAAGCTACGGCTTGCAACCTGGAACGTGAGAACCATGTGTCCAGGATTTTCCACTGACTTGACCAATATTGACGATGTGAGAAAAACGGCTGTGATTGATGCCGAACTCAATCGTCTTAACATTGATATTGCTGGCCTGCAGGAGACTCGCCTCGCTGAGGAAGGGTCACTCAGGGAAAACAACTACACCTTTTTCTGGAAGGGTAGAGGGCAGGCAGAAAAAAGGCAACACGGTGTGGGCTTTGCAGTGAAGAATTCGCTACTGGGAATGATTGAAATTCCAGCAGGAGGAAATGAAAGACTATTATCCCTGCGCTTGGCAACCTCTTGTGGGTTTGCCACCATTATTACTGCATATGCACCGACACTCGATTCCTCTGATGATGTGAAGGATTTGTTCTATGAGGAGTTAGACTCCGTGATCAAGGCAGTTCCAAAATCTGACTACATTTATATGCTCGGTGATTTCAATGCTCGTGTGGGCAAGGACTCGAGTTCATGGCCAGTGTGCCTTGGAAAATACAACATCGGTCGCATGAATGAAAATGGGCAAAGGCTGCTGGAGCATTGCACCAGTAATGACCTATGTATTACAAACTCTTTTTTTAAAACAAAAGAGATGCATAAGGTCACATGGAAACATCCAAGATCCGGCCATTGGCACCAGCTGGACTTCATCATCACACGGAGACAACATCTGAACCATATATCATTGACTCGTAGTTACCACAGTGCTGACTGTGATACAGATCATTCTTTGGTTGTTGCAAGAGTTAGACTGAGACCAAAGAGAATCTACACAGCTAAACACAAATCTAGCCCCAGGATTAATATTATTAACACTCATGATCCTGAAAAGTGCTTTCAGTTTCAACAGCAACTTGAAGACGCTTTCACTGATACACCAGAAAATTGTACAGTAAATGAAAAGTGGGGTCAAATTAAGGAAACTCTTTATAAAACTGCCGTAGGGGTTTACGGCACTGTGGATCATAAGAGGCAGGACTGGTTTGCGGCCAACAGCGAGACTCTGCAGCCCTTGATTGATAAGAAGAAGAAAGCTCTCTTAAGAAACAAGGAAAGACCAACGCGTAACACTCTGAGTGAGCTAAGGCAAGCTAGGAAGGATGTGCAAAAGGCTGCCAGGCAGTGTGCAAATGATTATTGGATCAAGTTATGTGAGTCCATTCAAATCGCAAGTGATAAGGGAGACATAAGAAGCATGTATGAAGGAATAAAGAAAGCCTGTGGTCCAGTGATCAAAAGAAGTGCACCGCTGAAAACCTTGACTGGAGAAGTCATCACTGATAAGAAACAGCAGATGGACAGATGGGTAGAGCACTATTTGGAGCTTTACTCAAGTGAGACCAAACTAGCGGATGATGCCCTCAACGCCATAGAGGCTCTACCAACTCTTGACCACCTGGACACACTTCCCACCATAACAGAAGTTAAGTGTGCTATAAATGAACTTGCATCTGGCAAGGCTCCAGGTAAGGATGGGATTCCAATAGAGGTTATCAGGAGTGGGCAAGACACACTCACTCTACAGATCCACCAGCTAATAGAGCTATGCTGGCGTGAAGGACAAGTCCCACAGGATTTCAAAGATTCAAGCATCATAACACTGTACAAGAACAAGGGCGATCGGAGCGACTGTAACAACTATAGGGGTATCTCACTTCTGTGTATTGTTGGAAAAGTATTTGCCAGAATTGTTCTGCGCAGACTTCAAGTCCTAGGAGATCAAGTCTACCCCGAATCACAGTGTGGCTTTCGACAGAACCGGTCTACCACTGATATGATATTCTCATTGCGACAAATGCAAGAAAAATGCCGTGAACAGAATCAACCACTGTTTATTGCCTTCATCGACCTCACAAAGGCATTTGATTTGGTCAGTCGTGAGGGTCTGTTCAAGGCACTAAAGAAGATTGGCTGCCCACCAACTCTTCTGTCCATTGTGGAATCGTTCCACACAGGCATGAAGGGTATAATCAAGTTTGATGGTGCAACTTCTGAAGAATTTGAAATCAAGAGTGGAGTTAAGCAAGGTTGTGTACTAGCTCCCACCCTCTTTGGAATATACTTTTCACTTCTACTGAAATATGCATTTCGTGATCAGGATGGTGGTATATACATTCACTCACGCTCAGATGGCGGCCTCTACAATGCTCAGAGATTGAAGGCTAAGACCAAAATTAGGAGGGTACTGATCAGAGAGTTGCTTTTTGCAGATGATGCTGCAGTTACGACCCACTCTGAGGAAGAATTGCAATGTCTACTATCTGCATTCTCCAATGCTTGTTCTGAATTTGGTTTAACAATTAGCAAAAAGAAGACACAGATTATGTCACAAGGTGCACATGGGGTACCATCAATCTTTATTGACGACGCCGAACTAGAGATAGTAGACCATTTTACATATCTAGGATCAGTGGTAAATAGCAAATTATCCCTAGATCAGGAAATCAACATCCGGATTGGTAAGGCAGCAACAACAATGAACAGGTTAAGAAAAAGAGTCTGGGAGAACAGGAAGCTTACTGCCAAAACAAAAGTCCTTGTCTATCAAGCCTGTGTCCTTAGTACTCTTCTCTATGGCAGTGAAACCTGGACAACTTACTCACACCAAGAGAACAATTTAAACAGCTTTCATATGCGGTGTCTGCGAAGAATTCTTGGTATTAAGTGGCAAGACAAAATCACAAATACTGAAGTATTGGAAAGATCAGGTTGTGTGACAGTTTATTCCATGCTCAGTCTTCGTAGACTTAGATGGATAGGACATCTTAGGAGGATGGATGATGGTAGAATACCAAAGGATATCTTTTTTGGTGAATTACAGATGGGTAAGAGATCTCAGGGTCGGCCTCTACTACGATACAAAGATGTGTGTAAGCGGGACATGATTGATACAGGCATTGATAATGCACATTGGGAGCAAGTCGCCGCTGAACGTGTTGCATGGAGGGCAAATATCAGAAATGGAATAAAGTCAAAGGAGAAAATTATTGCAGAAAAGTCACACACCAAGCGTTTGAGACGTAAGATGGTGCATGATGGTGGAAATGACCACGTGTTCACATGCACCCACTGTGAACGGACATTTACAGCGCAAATTGGCCTTATCAGTCACACTCGCTACCGCCATAGTTAAAAGTTATTATGCCTTTTTAGAGCACAAACTATCGTCTGTCAAGACGGCAAGGTGCCAATGAGTGATATATATATATATATATATATATATATATATATATATATATATATATATATATATATATATATATATATCATTACATAATTCTGTGATAGTTTCAATGCCAAAGCTGGATACGGATTTGTTATCTTGTCAGGACCTGCAGCCTTTCCTTCTTTCATCTTTTAAATAGCCTTTTCTACTTCAGCCGTTAATATTTTTGGTCCATCTTGAGTATTATGCAATGTTGGTCTATTGACCCCGTTGTCCCAGAATTCATCTTCAGTGTACTCTGTCCATCAGTTTATTATGTCAGTGTTATTAATTATAATTTCTCCATTTTTTCCTCTGATACAACCGTTTCCTGTTATATTATTTTTTCTTATTTGTAAATCTTTTTATACGTTCTTGTAATTCTTTCCAGTTGTGTTTTATTTCCAGATCCTCTATTTCTTTGCATTGTTTTCTGCAACCACTCTTCTTTGGCAACTCTGCACATGTGACGTATTTCTCTGTCTATTAATATATACTCTGGAGTGTTCTTTGCTTTCGTTCTTTGAGTCATTTTATTCAAGACTTTATTGGTTATTCATAGTTGTTTTGTTTTTTTCTTATTTATCTTCACTGGCAATAGCAAGCTAACAAATGTAAAATGGTCTAGAAAATCACCAACAGCCAATAAATACTGGAATTAATGGCAATATCCTGAAAAAAGGACATGTAACTAACAAAAATAGGACATTTCATAAGACTTTATTTTCGTCGGTGCGTGTACGGAATGAAGCAATCACAGTACGTCAACTCAGGTAACGAATATTCCGAATCACTGGCATAGACTGTTACCTAGGTATGAGATCACATTCCTTCATTAACCTGCAAACATTGCACAGAGGTCTGTGAGATACAACTGCCAAGTTTTTGTTACTGCTGCTAGACACCAGCCAGCAATGAGACATCATCTTGTCACGTTTACAGGTAATAAAGGAAACCTTCTGGCCTAGAGAGACGACAGTGGAAGTTAAACTCTATGGACCGCTGAGTTAACTGAAAAAGACAGTTAAAATCATACAAGAGACAACATTGCAGTTACAGACATATTTCAAGCGAATGAAAGAAGAAGAATAAAGGAAACCACGTGTTTTTATACGAGTGTTTCGAAGCTTACACATAATGGTTTTGTGTTTTATTTATTATTTAATTCTCCAAATTTTAGTGTTCAAGCTTTACGCTTCGAGCAACGAAGGTCGTGGCTTCGTTTCGGGTCCCTGTTATTCCGTTCACGAGTGCATTTTTTCCGATAGCTCTCGGGATAGTTGCGGAAGCTTAGGAGTTCGTGCTCTGAGCGATCTTTCGACAGGTCGCTCTGCGAAAAGAAGACACAACCATAGGAAATAGAACCCGGTGCAATGAAATCGGTCTTCTTGTCTTTAATCCTTGTAACCCTTTTTTTTAAATTAGTATTTCCTCTTAATGGCGGAGAAAGCGTATTTCTCTCAGTTGCGTTAATTTTGTAGGTATTGCATCTGTTGTTTAACTATTTTTATTCTAGCAACATAGAAAGGTATAGACTGCACCAGGATGTAGCTGTGTAGCATGTAGCAAATAGTGTAAACTGAAATCTTATACAACACACTTAATAAATATCATGTACACTTTTACTTCACAAATAGGATATCTTCATGCCAATTATGCTTTCAACGTAACATAGTCTTGCGATGTGGATATACAGACGAATATGTCGTATTTCATGGAAACAAACACAATCAAATGCAGAGGTTTTAGAAAAACTGGGAATGAAGAGAGAGTTGATGAAAGAAATAAAGAGGAGGCCGGTGAAATATTTCGACCACGTTAAAAGACATGATACTTTTATAAAAACCATACTGGAAGGCAAGGCTGAGTGCAAGCGAGCAAGAGGTAGACAACGATACAAGTGAGAAGATAACATCAAGAGATGGACGAACATCAGCCTGACAGAATGTACAGCCAGGACGAGAGACAGACAGGTTGGAGATCCATTGCAGCCAACCTTCATTGTGGAGACGGCACCTGATTGATGAGTATTGCGATTCAAAATTAGTAATAGAAAATAGAAAGCACAATATAACAGAATATGTTTTTAATAAACTAACGGAGAAAAAGAAGAAAAAAACATTGTTTAACAGTGTATGTTCCCATCTACAATGTTGTGAATGTATTGGCACCTTGCCGTCTAGACAGACAATAGATTGGTACATTGTGCTCAAAAAGGCTTAATAACTACAATTCATGGCGGTGGCGAGTGTTGCTGATAAGGTCAATTCATGCTGCAAATGTTTGTCCACAGCGGATGCATGTTAAAACATGGTCATTTCCACCATCATGCACCATCTTACGTCTCTCACGCTCTGTATGTGCTTTATTTGCAATCATTTTCTCCTTTGTCTTTTTTCCATTTCTGATAATTGCTCTCCATACAAAACGTTCAGCGGCGACATACTATCAATGTGCATTAATAATGCCTGTATCAATCATGTCCCGCGTACACACATCTGAGATCTCCTACCCATCTGTAATTCACCAAGAAAGATGTCCTTTGGTATTCTACCATTATCCATCCTCCTAACATGTCCTATCCATCTAAGTCTACGAAGACTGAGCATGGAACACACCGTCACACAACCTGTTCTTTCCAATACTTCAGTATTTGTGATTTTGTCTTGTCACTTAATACCAAGTATTCTTCGCAGACACAGCATATGAAAGCTGTTTAAATGTTTCTTTTTGGGGTTAGTAAGTTGTCCAGGTTTCACTGTCATAAAAAAAGAGTACTAAGGACACAGGCTTCGTAGGCGAGGAATTTTGTTTTGGCAGTACGCTTCCTGTTATCCCAGACTCTTTTCATTTTTGTTGCTGCCTTACCAAACCTCATGTTGATTTCCTGATCTAGGGATAATCTGCTAGTTACCTCTGATCCTAGATAGGCCTATGTAAAATGGTCTACTATCTCCAGTTCGGCGTCGTCAATAAACATTGATGGTACCCCATGTGCACCTTGTGACATAATCTGTGTTTTCTTTTTGTTAATTGTTAAACCAAATTCAGAACAAGCATTGGAGAATATAGATATTAGATGTTGTAATTCTTCCTCTGAGTGGGTCGTAATTGCAGCATCATCCGCATAAAGCAACTCTCTGATTAGTACTCTCCTAATTTTGGTCTTGGCCTTCAATCTCTGAGCATTATAGAGGCCGCCATCTGAGCGTGAGTGAATGTATATCCCGGCATCCTGATCACGAAAGGCATATGTCAGAAGTGAAAAGTATATTCCAAAGAGGGTGGGGGGCTAGTACACAACCTTGCTTAACTCCACTCTTGATTTCAAGCTTTTCTGAAGTTGCACCATCAAACTTGATTATACCCTTCATACCTGTGTGGAACGATTCCACAATGGACAGAAGAGTTGGTGGGCAGCCAATCGTCTGACCAAATCAAATGCCTTTGTGAGGTCGATGAAGGCAATAAACAGTGGTTGATTTTGTTCCCGTGTGATATATATTTTCACAAGAGTAACATGCACTAAATAATTCCAGGCAATGAAAATAGTTTGACACCGCTCATTCCCGGCAGAGGTAATCCGACTTTTTCATCAACCCATTGTGACGTCACCACCGGAACACTAAAACAGAATAAATAGCAGACAACCACCGGATCACAGTCTGTTTGTGTGAACCAGCCCAGCACAAGGCGAGGAGAAGATCGGAGGCGAAGGGAATGATGAAATATATCTAAATATAAGATTTAAATATAAGTATTTTAAATTAAGATAGGAAACATCAGCCTACAACATCGCACCCAGATTCTGAAACCTGACGCTGAAGTGTTGGAAGTCGTGTTTTGATGAGGTGAATATAAATAGTTTAAATCTTAGATTAAGTGTGAGCCTATTTTTCCTAGAAGAAGATTTGGTAAGTAGACTCGGTGAACACGTGTGGTGAATTAAGAAGTTAATTTAATTGTTATAGTTTATAGATAAACTATTAATTAAGAATACCCATAGTGAATGTATTTTCTCCCAAAAGTAAACACATGATATAATGTATACAAAGCATTAATCCAAGTTGTACATTTAATTCTTAAGCAACTCAATCTACAATGATTGGAATGGTGAGTTCTTAAAGAATTTAATCTAGTACAAACTAAATAATATTATACTCAGTTATCATAGTCATAAGATAAACTGTACATTAGGAGGAAACTACAGTGTTTATTTTCTCCCAGCTAAGCAACTTAGTTAATGTATAAAGCATTAGACACATGTTGTAAATTTTATTTCTTAAGCAACTCAATCTAAAATGAATTAGAGTAACTTAAGACTTAAGGAAACTCAGAACTCTTAGTACAGTGGGAAGGACATAATGTATATGTGCCCACTGGTAAGATTAAAAACTAGTTTACATGTGCCAGCACTAATAGAGAATTTAGTGGAATGTGTATAGTCAAGTAGATTGAGCACATTAGTCAGTAGATTTATTTTTTTTACATGAGCACATGGACAAACAAATAGTTTTCTTATAATTCATGAACCCATGAGAACCAGATTCTACAGGTATCATAATTGTGTGTGTTGAGTTAAGGCACCCATGCAGTGAGTCAAATGTATTTTCAATGTTGTAAACATATGGAATTAATGTTTGTGCCACATCATAATAGTGTGTAACCAACCGCCATGCAAGAAGTATTTTAATTCATAATGCCTGAATGTGAATTGGATATATCACCTAAATTGTATGTATTTTATGAGAACATGTGATAACTCCTGGATTTCATGTTGCTAAATCCTGGGTGAATTGCCTAAATGTGTCTAATGATCACAATGATCACTATGGCATTCCTGATAGCATGTCTGTGAGGATTCATGTGTGATTTCATCATTGTTAAACAGATGTGAATGTATCATTTCATAAACCCCATCAGCATGCATGCTAAATATCCATGAAATAGTATAAGTTAGGTTGAAGGATGAGATTCCCTTGTAATGTCATTCTTGTGAATCTATGAATGTATTCTGGATAAAGCACCTACATATGCATGATTGTCATCCATACAGATATGATTGTCTGATGAATGGGTGAGATCTCATTGTGATGCCAATGATGTAAACATGTTATGTTGTCATTTGGAAATCACATAAGTACCCACTTTACATGACAGTATGAAGGATGTGTGATGAATGATTCCTATATGATCATCCATACCAATATGAATGTGTCTATAGACTGAGTAAAATGATCATACATACATATGAATGGTGTCAAGAGTTGAGTGAGTGAGTGAAGTTACATGCTGAGTGAGAGAGAGGGAGTATAAGCCAACAGTCAATCTCATGGTAGCCAGCAACTTGATGTGAAATGCCTTGACTATCACCAGAGAACTGCTTCGGTGTAACCCATAAACTAAATAATAATTTAGTACACTCCGGCGCGTAACACCACTTTGTATAAAATATCATTCTTATTCCTATCATCTAGTTTTGTGCGCTAAGCACGACACAAACCATATCATACATTACGCATAGCACCAGCATCTGTGTTTGAAATTTAAGCAAAATCCCACTTTGTAGTTCACTGTTAACACATATGGTCTACTTGTGATGATAACAATGTACTTACCAAGATAATGATGATTGACTGTAATGTAACTGAAAATGATATAACAATGATTATGATGATAATGTTAGAATAATGTAATGAATTCTAATGTCATAAGCATGATAATAATGATGATGATTGTAATGACAATGTAATAATTATGATAATAATGATAAGGATTGTAATTACAATGATGTAAGGAAACCATGATGATGATGATGATGATGATGATGATGATGATGATGATGATGATGATGATGATGATGATGATGATGATGATGATGATGATGATGATGATGATGATGATGATGATGATGATGATGATGATGATGATGATAAATATTACATCCATGAGAATGGAAGAAATCTTCTCACATTGAAGCATTTAATGAAGAAGAATACACCTGAATGCTATACAAGAATAATACCAGAATGTACTTATCTTGTTTATAAGCAAATACTCATGGAAATGGGAACTGATTTTTAAAAGCCCTTAATGTATGAGACCCTTTTTCTTGAATAGGAAAAGATGAAGTAGAGAACAAAACTAGATACAGAAGAGAATGGTCAACATAATTGTCAAATTCCCAATCACTCAAGGTATTACTTCTATAAACCTGAGGACAGGCATAGGTGATGATGAAACTGCACATCTGCTGGTTAAACCTTGAGCACTTGATAGTGGAAGATTGGATTGAGAACAAACAACTATGTTGGTGATAACTCCATGAGAACACCATGACTATCTTTCTTCTATGTTTATTTTCTCTAAGAACAGGATTCATTTTATTGTTTTCACTGGTTATGTTCTTAGGCTTTTACATGTAAATTCTAATGTCATATTTATGATATTATTAGAATTATGTGATTGATGGAATTTCAGGTAGTGACCTGACTTGGTGAAGATTGAATGCAGCACCTGTTGAGTGAGCACATGGTTGAGTGATGCCCTTGATAGAGTAGCGCAGAAACTTATCTACCTGCAACCATTCCATTTGTCTCATAGGAGAGGAAATCTTTATTTAAACAATTACCTGCCAAAACAAAGGAAAACCAAGAGCCACCTTATGTTCTACTACGCCCAGGAACACTAATACTACAATTGATGATAGCCAGAGTGATTCCCAAAGCTGGAAGTGGAGAATCCTGATTGTAGACAGTTCTTTTTTTTTCAGATCATCCAGGCCTAGTAAAAGATTAGCATTACATGGCACTGGGAAAAATATAACTGTTAATATCTACCTTATCATTGGTACATCAATTCTGTATAATTATGTATATGTATATGTCCTTATTTTATGACAGGAAATTGTAATTTTGAATGCAATTTACAAAATCCATATTTGTGTTTAATAAATCATAAAAACTGAGGTCATTTCATGTATTGATTGTATTTTACTTGTCATAGTCAAATTGTTTTAAATTACCCTAGATAGAATTAATTAGTTGGTAGAGGAGAGGCAAGGAACCACTTAAGGAATAAATTGGGTATAAAAGGGAGTACAACTTTTTCAGTATTTCCTAAAGGTATTCCTTGGTTCTCCAAAACTCTATTTCTGGTCTCAACAATTGAGTCAGTACAGCTAAATTAATTAAACGGGCAGGATCACATTGGGAAAAATGATTTTTCATCATTTATCTCTGAGGGGTTGAGCCATCAATCACATACGTATCCGATAAGTTGGGGGCTAAGTCCGGGTATTTCTTTATTTAGAAAGTAGAATATAGCAGGTTAGGATAGTAACATTCACCTAGTCAGAGTTATCATGTCATTAGATATCGATAAAGTTAGGTAGATAACTCTAATCAGACATACGTACTTTGCTTAAAGTCTATTCTCCAGGTATACAGTTGTATTCACCTTCAGAGAAGACAAGAAAAAGGTAAGAATTGCAGACACCGCCAGACTGAGAAATCTTTTCATGGAGACTGGTAAGCAGTGCGACCTAACAGGTAAGGAGTTAGCTCAGTATGTTAGCGAAGAGTTCGAGAAACACGAACGGCTACAAGCTGAGAAGGAAAAGGAGGAAAGACGGCTACAAGCTGAGAATGGGATAAAAACGGAGGAAAGACGGCTACAAGCTGAGAAGGAAAAGGAGGAAAACGGCTACAAGTTGAACTGTAAAATAAGGAGAAGGATAGACAAGCAGAAAGAGAAAGGCTTCAGGCAGACAGAGATCAAGAAGAAAGAATACGACAACATGAACTGGAAATGAGGAAGTTGGACAATGAAACCGAGTTACGACGACTGGAAATCATGAACCAACATAATCCCTCAACAGATCAAAGTAGATCTTCAGCTGAACCACCAGGGGAAGCAGCTTCAGTTCAAGTGAACGCCATGTCTTTTCCATTGGAACGTTTCAACGAACAAACAGACATCATCGAAAATTATTTATCAAGATTCGAGAGGATGTGTGTGACGTGCGGATTGGAGGAGACCAAATGGGCAGTTAAATTGTCACAAGGACTTCGCGGAATTTCTTACGAAGTATTTTCTAGGATACGACCGGAGGAGTTGGGCAATTATAACATCCTAAAACAAGCCTTATTAGCCAGATTCGAGATAGACGGAGAGAACTACAAGAAACAGTTCAGGACTGCTCGGAAGGAAGCCGGAGAGAATGTTTCTCAATACGTAGAAAGACTAAAATCCTACCTAAACAAATGGCGTACCATGTCTAGATTTGAGAAAACCTGCCAAGATATAGAAGAAATGTTTCTAATAGATCAACTCAAACAGAAAATGTCTCAGGACATGAGAGCATTTTTAACACAGAATGGAGCTGAGAGATTGGAGTCGATCATTACTTTGGCAGAGAGATATGAAAAGTCGCAGATAGAGGCGGGAGGTAATCAACGACATACCAATAATCTTCCTCGGGAATTCCCTCAGAAAACCAAAGATAAAGGAGAACCGAAATCCAGCAAACCAAATGGATCGAATGGATCAAATAAAACCACTACAAATCAGAACCAGTAGGTCAAGTGGGAGAAGAAGCTCTACTGCAGCCATTGTAAAACTCATACTCATAACACAAGGGATTGCAAAAAGAAGCCTCAACCTCTTACCACAGCCTGTGCAGTAAAACCTAAAGCAGCGAGAAGGAACAGTAATGCTCATATGGACA